>CP053466.1:213424020-213534890 GCA_022644695.1 Cenchrus purpureus | reverse complement strand
TCGCCTCGCGCCATGACGCCCCCCGCCACCAGCCCATTGCCGCACCGCCACATCACCTCACGCCACCACCAGCCACTAGAGCCCCGCTGCAGCCTGCTTTGCCCTCGCCTCGGCGTGCTCAACCTGCTAAACCCTCAGGCGAGGCCCCTCCTACAAGCCATCTCACACTGGGGACCCTCTCCTTTGGTCCTCTGCCTGCCGGGGAGGAAGGAGAAGGGGCGAAGGAGGAGAGAAGGGAAGGAGGAAGAAGAGGAGGCGCATCACCATCGCGCTGCCTCTCGCCGGAGCGAGTGAAGCGAGCCAAGAGCATAAGAGGAGGCCGTCCGCGAGGAGGCACGTACCGGAGCAGAGTCGCCGCGAACCTTGACGCCGCTACACCGACGCGCTCGCCACTGCTACGCCTACACCTTCGCCCCATCGTAAGCACCCCGCCTACCGCTTCTTCCTCTCCCTTGGTCCTTCCTCGTGATGAACGGGAGTGCCCTCGCGCCACGCCGCGACCGATCGCCGCCCGTGGCCCGAGCTCCGAGCTCGTTGATTCAGCCTCGCCCGCCTTCGCGCTATTTCTCCGCAGGATCCCTTTACCTTGTCACCGTGCGGCACCCCAGCAAAGCGGCGGTGCCATTGGCCACTAACCCGCCGCCGTCGTCTTCGGCCGCGACAAGGCCGGAGCGCGCACGCTGTGCATGTTCGCACGCAGACCAAACCCCGCCGCGCCGTGTGGGTTCGTTGCCGCAGTCGCCACCGCGCTGCATACTTGGTTCACCGGGACTTGCACCCGCGTCAACCGGCCGTGACGCGGCCAGGCCATGCTCGTGCAGGCGCTGCCTCGCCAAGCGCACCTGTGTGCCGCCGTTCGCCAGATGCTCAAGCGCGTGCCTTCTTGCTTTTGCGTTTTGCTTTTGCTTCCTGTGCCAACCGCCGCGCCGCTCTGTCGCCGCCACCAGCCGAGAGCGCCACCTCGTCACACCTCGCATGCGCCCGAAAGCTCCACCTAGAGTGGATGCGCTGCTACCGGACCGACGGTGTCCTAGGGGTCTTGGTTTCCCATTTACTCAAACGCTGGAGCAGTCAGAATCGCCATCGCCGCGACGCTGCCGCCACCGGCTGGCAAGGCCGAAGGCCAGCCTGCAGCGTGCGGGCGGGTGTTTTGCACCCTGTTTCCTCAGGGGATCCCCACCGGACTCTACCGGTGAGGTCGAGGGAATCTCGGGCCAAGTAGCCCATCGAGGCCCAAATCTGCCTTCTTTCTTTTATCCTGCGAACTCGGACTTTAATCCAGGGTGATTCGACAGACTTAGCTCGGTTGGCCCACTGGGCTGAGTCTATTGGGCTTAATTCGCCCACTAACACTTTCGCCCAATAACGCCCACTAACCTGCTGCTGATGTCATGCCTACGTCATGCTTACGTCATCATCTATTTTCAAAAATAAAAACCCTTTTCTGTTTTATAAATGAATTTGGAAATTAATTTATAAATCCTTTAACCTTTGAAAATTCATAACTAATTATTTATAACTCAAAAATATGAAACTAGTTTCATTATTTTTCTAAAAATGAGACGGTGCTGATTGTAAGTAGTTTGGTTCTGTTTGGATCTTTTAAAATTAGATTTCTTTTGATTTATGCTTAGATGTTTGTCGGTAATTTAGCGTCTCGTATCTCGTCTTGCACGGAGCCACTACGACCGGAGGAGGCTTACGACCCGACTTCAACCACGACCGAGGACTACGGACGCCAGCCAGGTGTCATGTCACTCCCAACCATATAGATCCTATGCATGCTTTAGTTTCTAGTGCTTAATTACTTTCGATGCGTGATTTTGAATTGCATAGACAATTGATTAGCCATGCCTTAGAGTTGTTTATCCTGTCCTTGGAATACCTACTTTTGGAACTAGCTACAGACCCCTAGCTAGTTCCCGGCTTTATTCATCCATATATTTTACCCTTAGTTATGGATGGATCTCAGGTTTGGACCGAGGTTGGGATACCTCGGAATTCTTGCGTGTGTTTTGGGTGAGTGTGAATCCTTGACGTGTTACCGCGGGAGCGAGCTGCTTTGGTTACTTGTGAACACCTGTCTAGGGGAGATGCGACCTGGCCTCTCGCCCTAGCGGCGTGTCGGACGCTGGGAGTTGGTGAGTGCTCGCTCTTGCAATTAAGGACCGATCGACAGTTTAACCGTGATCTTTGGGCTATTTACGTGCAAACCGTTCGCCTTGTTATGGGCGGGGTTCGGTCCGAGAACTAGTATGTGGATGGCATCCAACCTGTAGGCGGACCGGTGTGGTCGTGTGAGGAGGACGTGTATTAGCCCCCGAGTAGACGTCACCCCGGCTTCTCCGGGGATGGTTTCACAGATTCGAGGCCCTGCTGGCAAGTTTCGCGCCTGTTGAGATTTCTTAACGCAATCACCTAAGAACAGGTTTGGAACCCATCCTGGTAATAGCGCAAATCTTTGGTTGGTAAATCTTAACGTTACAGAGATCCGCAAGCGCACGGAAGTACCATTGTAGCATTTCCCCAAAGGAGTATTCCAAAGGGTATCCAATCCAAGGAAGGCATTGGCGGAATGACAAGATCAACTCTATTGCAATGAGTATAGATCGTAGACGGAAATAAACCAGACCCTCAAGTGCAGGGGTAAAGATATGATAAAGGGGTAGTGTGATGACACACACACTCACTCTCTCTAAGGGTCCTAGGCATAGGAGGCGACACACGAGAGTTAGTTCTAGGTTCTTATGTACTATACACATAAAGTCGGTAGGAACGAGTTAGATACACTAGCGTTGAAAACATTGACTTAAGCACCCGGGAACCATGGGAGATAACCTCCGCGTTTACACAACTCGGTTGTTATATTTTAGACTCCTACATCTTATCCGTGGGGGGTTTCAGGACCAACCAGGTACATCACTACCGCGGCCTACCCCAAGACAAACCGTGGATAAACTCATAAGTAAGGTAGCTATGCAACCCAAGCACCATGCTTATGTTGTTAGCCGGACTTGACCGGCCCTGGCTATTGTGACCCAGGTCAAGCCACTAGATAAACCAGCCAATTACACGGAGTACCGTAGCTCAAGCACAGACTTCATACAACGCAATCATGTCATCTAATTAGATCAAACTAGGTTAGGTACACAAACGGATTCGTGTTTTCCTATGTCTGTTCAACTGGATCAAAGGGTCGTGTTCGCGAAGAACACGAGCCTCTAACTTATGAACAAACACCAGAAACATGTAAAAGTCACCCGTCAAGTGGATCGAAAGGCCTTGTTCATCAAGAACAGGGGCCTCTAAATGATGAACAGGTGAAGAACACATGAATAAATAACTCATGCATACTAACACGACTTTATATGAAATAGATAAATAACTGAAGTAGATCAAAGTCATACAAATGAAATAAGATACAAGAGAACTCATACATAGATCCCAAAGTAGACTTGGAAGTTGAATTAGAACTACTCTAGCCTACCTCCTAGCCTTGAGACTAAAAGTGAGAGAGGTGTTGCAAGTGTGGATGTCTCATAAGTGAGCCCCCTCTCCTTCTATTTATAGGCCCGTGCACCGGCGAAGAATGGAGGCAAACACCCTGGGGAAGGCGCCTAGGACCAATAAGGAACCACCACGTGGAAGCCCCTGAGTGGTGGCCACAAGGTCGGTTCCCTGAGTGGTGGCCACAAGGTCGGTTCGGCCGACCTGTGGGGTCGGCCGACCCCCTGTGGGCCCCACTCGGGGTGTGCTTCCTCACAGGCTGCCTGTGGGTCCTTAGGTTGGTTCGGTGTCCACCTGTTTTGGCGCGATTTGCAAGCCTTTGTGGGCCCATGGATCCATGTGACGTCCACGTGTCACACTCGATTTCGTCGGGGTTGCTTCACTTGGATTGCTTGGATGGCATGCATGCATGGCTCCCTAGTTGGCAGGTTTGCATGCATGGCATCCTTATTGGCAGCCCACTAGTATGAGGTGATGTGGCATGGACCATAGAAGGTGAGTTTGGTACTCTTTTCCTGCTTATTTTCCTGCAATCAAATAATCTCCAAGGACAAGTGGAACTACATTATTTTTAACTAAATACGTGTAAGAAATGCCTTATGCTCCTTTATTTATGAGTATATTGACGGCTAAAGTAGGTATATGATAGTCAATAGCGCGTCGGCAGAGTCGGGGCTCGGAGAGGCAGGAGAGTGCCATCCACTGCTATGTCTCCGGCCGTTAGGTAGAGAGGTGGATCAGGGGCACCCGATTCTGCTCTACTCGGCGGGTCCAGTTGTACAACCTCTGCAGAGTGTTAAACCTATAGCTATAGTCCGTGTCCACTGGTACCCACGGGTCTGTTACTCTGGCTAGTCTCTTCTTGTGCTGCTTTCTCTCCCCTGTGTGTGTGAGCCCGGCTTCGTGTCGTTGAGACGTGGGGATAGGAGTTGGTGACCCCACGTCGCAGATGAGAGTAGGATACTGTGACTCGGTTGAGATCCAGTGCTTGGTGTTCTTTCCTTGTTGGGGTGTTGACCCCGGAGGCGTTGTCCTCGGAGGTGTGGATCTCCTCGGAGATGGAGACCTCTTGGCTTTTCTGCATTCCTTGATCTTGCTACCGCTGTTTGCATAACCTTCCACAGCCATAAATAGGATTAATCATGCATATTAGAATTATTCTCTTTTGCTTATGCTCTTTGTTGGGAAGCTGACATGACCTACTGCTTATCGAGTAGATGGCAGTTTTCGGACCGAGGCCGGACTACGACTTTGAGCACGATGGATGGGAGGACCGAGGCTCGCCCTACACTCGAGTTGCCTGCAGATATGGAGTCTACTTCGCTACATGAGAGCCGCCGCGTAGATGTTTACTCTATTTGATTCAGTCCCGTTGGACTTGTACCTGGCATGTGCCGAAATGATGTACCCAGATGCTTAATGATTATATTATTATGTGGACCTTCCTGTATTTCCTTTTGTTGTACGGTTTTCTTTACTTTACGAGACGAGATTTGCACGTGATAGCCTCTGGGACTATCACAGAGGTGCGGGATCGGGTTCCTCGTTGGAAACCTGGTTCGTTCAGCGGTCATGGCGAACTTTGCCACGGCGTTTCCTTGGTGAAGGAGAGGCGCACCGGTGCACGAGTACGCGTCGGGAAGACTTCGACACGATGCGGGAGGTGCCGGAACGGGGGGAGCCGGTAGTGCTAGTGGAGCGCATCCATGAGTGCTTCACCCCCCACGCCATCATCACGTCGCCGCAGTGTGGCTGCGTCTCTGACTAGGCACGGGCATAATTAACCGATGATCGAAAACCGAACCGAAAGGACTGATGACCGAACCGAATAGACCGAAGATCGAAAATTCGGTCATCAGTTCGGTCTTCACTTTTAGATAACCGAAATTAGTACAATTAATTCAGTTTTGACCCTCGGGTAACCGAATAGACTGAACCAACCGAAATACAAGCCACGGCCACCCAAGCCCAAGTAAGGCCCAACAATTCACGACCCATTGATAGCCAACCCTAGGTATTTAAGCACCTCATCCCAGCAGCATCTTGACCCCCTGGACCTTCCTATCCGCTGCAGCTGTAGCACGGCATCCCCTTCTCCCTCCCGTTGTCCCCGTGTGTAGCTGCCAGGGAGGCATCACCCGCGAGCCCGCCATTCGCCGACACCGGGATCCATGGAGGCCCTGCGAGATCGAGCGCACATCAACTTGTCTGTGGAGTCCCGATGAAGTCGTGGAGACGGCGACATCGTAGCGGCGGCCGGCAGGGCGAGCGTCTCCAGCACACACAAGCTCAACAACACAACAAAAGCGTCTCTAGCACGTGCAAGCACAACACTGTGCTGTTAGATTTGATTTTCCATGTCTTTGTGCTGGATCTTTAGGATTTTTTGATTCGTCAAGACACATCTGCGTCGGTGATTTTCATTTTGCTTTGATTTCATGTTCGATTACTTCGGTCGATCGGGATCGAAACCGAACTACCCGAAACCGAACTTGTCGGTCTTGATAAATTTGGAAGACCGATCGGTCTCAGTTTTGAATAACCAAAATTTGGAATAGGAAGAATCGGTTCGGTCTCGGTAATCGAATGCCGGGGCTACCTACTGGGAGCCCTCAGCTCGTGGTGAGTGGAAATTTTTCCACTTTTATGGTGCGCCCATTAAGGTATAAACATATGCCCAAAATATGTTTGTTGAAATGCTTGAACCAAAATTATTATTTGTAGGTCGCCACCACTGGCTGTAGAAGGCCCCCGCCAGTGAGGTGCTTGGCGAGCTGCAGAGGTTGGAGATCGCGCATGCCCATGCCGCTATTGGTGGCGGTGGCGTGGTGGCGCTGTGTCCGTCCAGCGGCTTCCGAGCTCGGTCGACATGTACCGTGGCCTTGGGTGGCCAACGCGTGGTCGCCGGGCAAGGGAAGGAGCACAAAGGTAGGCCGGTCGGAGGTGCGGCGTCGCCACCTGGCTCGCTCAAGATTGACGAGCCTCGTAGCGCCGGCGCAAGCTAGTGCTGCCGGTTGACTCCGACGACGAGGACTTGGGCTCTCGTGTGTTCGGTGCCGACGACATCCCTCTGGAGGCCGCCAAGGAGGCGCCGAGTGGTACGACGACTGCTTCTCCTTGTCTTCCTTCTTCTCCTCCTTCTCCTCCACCTTCACTTCCTTCTCCTCGACCTTCTCTTCAACAAGCGCTCCTCGTGGTGGGCGTGCCACGCCCGCCAGTAGACTACCACGACACGCCTGTACGGACGACATAGGGTGCGCCCAGGCCGACGTCAGAGGTGGGCTCGGGGTGTGACGAGGCTCGCGCCTTCGACTCTAGATTTCACAAGTGCGCGCCGTCTGCAGCGTGTCCACCGTGTAAGTTGTTCTACGGATCATTGTTCTATTCTGGTGTCGTTCGTTGATCTGTTGGTTGAGGATCGTGGTGTTGGGGTTATTTTTGTTTGTAGGGAGCCCAGGGTTGTCCCTGTCGTGGGTGAGGTACCCGCGCCAGGTGCTGGTCTGGCGGCGCGTCCGTCGAGTGCTTCGGAGCACTCGCAGCACCGGGCGCCAGCGCAACCCCCGGGCGGCCAGTCCCCGACATAGGAATGCTGGGTTCATGGCCTTGGGTGCTTCCTCCATGGCAGTCCCCGAGGTTGAGGAGATCCACCACTTGCTTCCCACGTCGCGCGTGAGCCCGCATACTGGCGGGATTGCCGTCTTGTGGTGGCAAGGCAAAGGAGGTGCTCGGTTCCCGGTCGTCGACGAAGACAACCAGCAGAAGCTCGTGACCCTGGCCGCAAGGTTTGCTCGGCTAGCGGTGGTGAGTGCATCTTCAGATCCTCCTCTTTTTGCTCCATTGTAGCTTCTTTTGATCATCCTATTGTCCGCCGTGTCGCGGTATGCGCTTGCAAGAGCAAGCTGCTGGAGGACGTCGGCTCCAACGTCATCACGCTGCGCCCTCGGGTGCAGCGCCTTGAGGAACAGGTTGCTGGGTGTCAGAATCGCAGCAACCGAGAACTCGAGGGGCTGCACTGGGAGAGAGCTGCTGCAGTTGCCGCCAGGCGGCGTGCTTGCGAGAAAGCGCTGCAGACTGCGAGAGGCCACCGTCGCGTCCTTTCGTGAGGCAGCGGAGGAGCACCAAAGAGGTCTGTTGTCTCTTATTCGATGTATTCTTCCGAATGCTTGATCTAATTTGATTCTTGAAAACAACTCGGGCCCAAGCTGAACAGGAGCTTGAGACCGTCCGGGCTTAGGCGAAGGCAATGGGGAAAGCCTTGGAGCAGGCGACCAGGGAGCGGGCTGTGGCCAGGAAAGAGCTCGTTGGTGAGTTGTCTTCCCCCTTTGCCTTTCTTGTATCTTTGTGTTGTCTAGTCCTTCTGACGGTTGAACAGACTTGCGGCGGAAACTATTCGCCCAATTCGCAGATCTGGAGGCTCGCGTGGAGTCTTGAGAGGAGCCAGTTCCGGGCGCTCGGTGAAGCTCAGGGCCCTCTGCTGGACGAGCTGGCCCTGCTTGCCAAGTCCTCCTCCGTGCGGGAATTTGGCGAGACCGCCGTCCGCCCACCGTCTTTGCTGGAGCGAGTCGACAGGCGTCTTGAGGTCGGGCCTAGCAAGCACCACCGCCTCGCCGTTTTCCGCTCCTTCCTCCCACAGTTCGATGTGGGCTTGTTCCTTGGCGGGTTCGCTCATGGGATGTCGTCCACGCAGGTTGACGAGTTGCTCGAGGAGGTGAAGGACGTGGCGGGAAGCTCGCCGAGGATATCATGCCTGACGAGGATGAGCCAAGTGGTTTCCTGCTGCAGCCGTGAAAACATTAAATAAGTAATTGTAATATTTTGCTTGTACTGACATGACATCGTACTTTTAAGACGTTTGTTTTAATAGTGGGGCTTTACTTTGACGATATCCATGTACTTTTAATTTCTTGAGTTGGTCTGTACAGTGAAACCGTAGTTCCATTGGCCTCAGTTTTCTAGCGCAGAGGGCGCACTCTCGTACACGCGTAGTACCTTAGCTTGGCAAAGATCTCGGCCCACGATTTAAGACATATTTTACCGAGTACTTTAGGAGTCTTAGGATCCATGTTTAAATGAGCGTTTTAGTTTTTGACAGAAATAAACATTGCCAGAAAATAGAAGCAGTCGCCAAGTTTCAAATTTGGAACTTGGGTCTGATCATGCAAGCAGGGTACTGAAGTGAAAAAACTCCAAATATCCTGAATTTTTATTCATTGCCCAGATTGCTAGCATGTGAAAGTACAGAAATTTGAAAAGATACGTAGCTTTTATGGGCAGAAGTGGCGTAGATGCTCGATGTTCCAAGAGTTGGGCACATCGGTGCCCTTCTCCCGCATTAGCCGGTAAGCACCCGGCCTGTTGACTTCCTTTACAATGAAAGGCCCTCCCATCGGTGATAGCTTGTGCATGTCCTTCTTGCTTTGGATCCTCCGGAGAATGAGGTCCTGTAGAAGGCTCTTTCTTGCACATTCTTGTCGTGGTAGCACCTCAGAGCTTGGGCATACCGCACTGCCTGGACGGTTGCCGCAAGCCTTCCTTCCTCGATGCTGTCGATGTCCTCGATGCGTGCCTCCTCAGGCTTGTTCTTGTCAAACACCTCAACTCTTGGTGCGCCAAACATCAGGTCAGTTGGAAGTACCACCTCTGATCCGTACACCAGGAAGAAGTGGGTCTGACTAGTAGCATGACTCGGCTATGTCAGTAGTCCCCAGATTACTGCGGGGAGCTCTCGGAGCCAGCGTGTCGCGTATTTCTTGAGCCTATTGAAGATGCGCTTCTTGAGTGCCTCGAGCACTCGCTCGATCTGTCCATTGGCGCGGGGGTGTGCCACTGAAGCTCGGGCTACCTTTATGAGGAGATCGTCGCAGTATTCCTGAAACTCTCTTCCTGTGAAATATGTGCCCAGATCGGTGATGATCCTGTTAAAGACACCAAATCTGTGCACAATCTCCGATATGAACTCTGCCGCCTTGGCCGCTGTTAGCGACTTTATTGGCTTGACCTCTATCCACTTGGTGAACTTATCCACCGCCACCAGGATGTGGTCGTATCCCTCGGATGCTTTCTTGAAGGGACCGATCATATCGAGTCCCCAGCACGCGAAGGGCCAAGATATAGGGATCGTTTGTAGGGCCTGGGCCGGGATGTGTATCTGTCGTGCGAAGAATTGGCATCCCTCGCAACGTTTGACCAGCGCCTCAGTGTCTACGACAGCTGTGGGCCAGTAGAAACCAGACCGGAAGGCTTTCCCCACAATGGTTCGTGCCCCAGCGTGGTTCCCGCACATGCTGCCATGGATCTCTGACACGAGTTCTCGTCCTTCCTCTTCCAAGATGCACTCGAAGCACTCGGAGTGTGCTCCTCGGTATAGCTTGTCACCTCTCGTGGATGTAGTTCTTGCTCTGCGAGAGATCCTTTCTCGCAACGCCTGCTCTTCCCTCTCGTTTCGGGTGAGGGACTCGGGAGCGTGCGTACTTGATGTACTTGACCATCTGTAAGATCCACTCGGGTTGTGGCTCGATCATAAGGACTTCGCCGAGTCCTTTAGATGGGTCGACCTGCACATCAGGATTCTTGATGGAGGGCTTTATGAGGTCCTGGACGAAGACGCCGGGTGGCACCTGGGCTCGGGTGGATCCCATCTCGGCCAGTTTGTCGGCGGCCTTGTTGTCATCGCAGATTACGTGCTGGAACTCTAGGCCAAAAAACTTGCCTTCAAGCTTGCGTATCTCCGCACAGTATGCGTCCATCTTCTCATTTGTCCTCTGCCACTTCTTGTTGACTTGATTAACCACCAAGGCTGAGTCTCCCCTGACTACCAAGTGTTTTATCCCGAGCGAGATGGCGATACGTAGCCCGTGTAGGGCCGCTTCATACTCAGCCGTGTTGTTCGAGACCTTGAACATAATTTGCAAGACATATCGCAACTTCGCCTTCGTGGAGATGAACAGATTCCAGCCGCCTCCCTTAATCCCCGAGCGAGCCATCGAAACATGGTCCAATGCTCGGTTCGCGCGAGAGCGGTTCAGATCTCTGTACTCGCCACGAAGTCTGCGAGTACTTGCGATTTTACCGCATCGTGGTACGAATGTAATATCGTGCGCGGCCAACTCAATGGACCACTTCACGATTCTTCCCATGGCATCGCTATTATGAAGGATATCGCCTATGGGGTAGTCGGAAACTACGACGATCTTGTGGGCCTCAAGTAGTGCTTCAACTTGCGCGGTGATCAGCGTGTGTAGAGTAGTTTCTGTGATTGGTTGTACCGCACCTTCGAGTCAGTCAATACCTCGCTGATGAAGTAGACCGGTCACTGGACGGTGTAGGCATGGCCTTCCTCTTTGCGTTCTATGACTAGCATCGTGCTTGCCACGTGTGTGGTAGCAGAGATGTAGAGATAGAGCGTCTCCTTGGCTTGTGTGCGGTGAGGATAGGGGGCTCGAGGTATTCCCCAGTTCCGTGAAAGATTTCTGGGCCTCCTCATCCCACTTGAAGTCGTATTGGTGCTTCAGGAGCTTGAAGAAGGGCAGGCCGCGCACACCGAGTCATGAGATGAACCGGCTGAGTGCTGCCATGCACCCGGCGAGCTTCTGCATGTCTTTCTGGCATCTTGGAGGCTTCATCCGGGTAGTCGTGTGGATCTTCTATGGGTTTGCCTCTATGCCGCGGTTGCTAACAAGGAAGCCGAGTAGTTTGCTCGAGGGAACACCGAAAACACATTTTTTTCGGGTTAAGTTTCCAGCGGTAAACCCTCAGGTTGGTGAAGGTCTCAGACAAGTCCTTGATGAGGTTATCAGGATCTCGAATCTGGACTACAACGTCAAATACAACAATCAATCTCATCAGAAACCACAAGAGAAGCCTTAAGCGAATCAATCTCAAGCTTAGCATCTAGGTTACGGGTTTCTAGCTCAGCCACACGGTTCCTAGCATCTTCTAGTGAGGCCCTAAGCTCTTTCCTCATCTTCTTGGCCTCTCTAAGCATGTGATCGCGGTTATCAAGCAAGTCAACCAACTCATCATTCTCTTTGCGCAAAGAAGAGAGCTCATCACATACCTCATCCCTGAGTCGAGTAGTCACTCTGAGTGGCTCTTCTTGCCGAGCTACGAGCCATGCCGTAGAAGCCATCTCCCGCGAAGCAGCTCAACCCGCTCAAGTTCCTGGATGACTTCTTGTTCTTGCACCGATCACCTTCATCTTCACTGCTACTCGAGCTCGAGGAAGAGTAGGCGGAGCTGGAGTCGACGCGTCGCTCGCTGACCATCGCCGGGCCTTCTGCGGCCGTCCTTCTTCCTCGACCGCCGTCCTTGTGCTTGTTCTTGTGCTTGTGATCGCGCCTCGATCGGTACTTGCCATCCTTGCTCGACCGGTGCCTGTAGCCGTCCTTGTAGCCGTCCTTGTTCTCCGTCTTCTCCGGGCAGTCGGCGACGAAGTGTCTGGCTTGCCTTGAAAGCACGTCCGTCTGTCCTCCTCGTGTTCACCCGGTTCTCGTCGGCCTCTCGAACCGCTTGGTCAAGAACGCCACTCGTCCTCTCCAAGCACGCCGAACTCCTCGTCTGGCAAAGACATCAAAGAAGGAGAGTACATCCTAGAGGATGCGTTAGCGTTAGACTTAGCTCCTTTGCCACCAACGAGGCGAGACTATGAGAATCACGGGGCTCTCGATCTTGGTCATCATACCACGGTCCAACTCACCGACTTGAGCTTGAGAAGCTCGTTCACCGTCAAGGTGTCATACTTCTGACTCAACAATAGCCTCAAACTTCCGTCCCATACGATGCGATCCAACGAGTGCAAGAGCTTCACGGCTCTATCATGATCATCGTGTATGGGAGCATGGCCACATTGGCTCATGTTGTTCACAACGACCGAACCGGAAAAGGGCATCGACGGACTCGCGGGGAGATGAGTGAAGTTCTCGTACTCTCCCAGAAGTCGCGTACATCCGAGCCTCGAACTGAGCATTCCCGGCAGATGAGCATCCTTCAACCGCTCCCAAATCCTACAAGCTAAGTCCTCATGCGAACCCGATCGAATCGGTGACACGAGCACGAAACAAGTAGTCGACAGCCTTGTTGTTGGCTTGAACATATCCTCGATCCTCGGAGCAAGGAAGTTCATCGGATGAACATAAGCCGTGTTCACCGTGACATCCCAAAGGATCTCGACCCTTTCCGCGGAGGAACGCCGCCATCCGCCTCGCCACATCGGTAGTTCTTCCCATCAAAGTGCGGAGGACCCAAACCCCGTTCTGTACGCCATCTTTGGATCTTAGATTGGTAAGAGTCAATAAAGACCCGAACCGGCTCTGATACCAATTGAAGGACCGATTAGGCGAACCAGAGAGGGGGGAGTGAATGGGAGCCGATAAAAATTCTTCTCGAAGGAGATGAGAACTCCAACAAGACGAACACGGCTTCCAAATCACGCCTCTCGACTCAACTACCCAAGTTGGCCAAGACCACACCCTTTGAGTGCTCGGTCCTAGGAACCAACAACCACCTTCACTGACTCGAGAACGCAGCGGAACTAGCAACTCGAGCGCAACTGACCTACACCGGTCAGGCCGGTGTGCACCACCGGTCAGACCGGTCCCTGCAGGCAAAACCTGGGAACTTCCACAGAAGGCCCCTACACCGTCAAGCGGTAGCTCACCTCGACCGGTTCAAGCCAGAAACCCCAAATCCTCCAAACAGGCCTACCGAGCTCCAACCGAACCAAACTCAAACAAGAAGAACACGGGGCCAACAGGGAACTCACCAAGACGTTTCACCGAGCAAAACTCAACAAAGAGTCTACCGGTCCGGTGGTGAGAGGCACTGGTCGACCGATGTGACACGAGTTCTGGGATGACCAGCGGTCAACTCCCCCAAATCCAACTCCCGATCTCCCGAATCGCTCCACGGTTTTGCACAAGACTTTGGGGATAGTAGGAACACCTCATGGGCACTCCAGCCAAGATTTGGTCCACCAAAACTTGTCAAATCAAGAGGAATCAAGAAATCCCACCAAGAACGCCTAACCCTAGAGCCACGAAAACCCCAAAATCGAGCCCTTTGCTCACGGATTTGGGAGGGAATCAAAGGAAAAGAACCACGAATGGTTCATGCATACATCCCCCACCAAATCCCAAAGAGAAAGGCCTCGAAATCGCTCCAAGAAAATCGCCAAGAAAGGGCTCCGAAAATCACCAAAAAGGAGAAACGGAAAGACACATCCAAGCCTTGAGGAACCACGAATCATCTATACATACCAAAGAGGTTCATACAAGGTCTAGCTTGCCGATCATCCTTCCCTCTCACAAGATCTCACCATGAACCTCTCTCAAGCTAGTCCTAAGAAAATCCTAAGGAAAATAGGAAGAAAAATAGGAAAGCAAATGAGCTAGGGTTCCAAGAGATGGCTGCCATCCTCTCACCCCATGGGTTATATGGAGGCAACCGAAGATGAAAATACCCTTACTAGCTAACTAGGGATACATGCCCTTAAGGGCGAATTCGAAATCTTTGTCTTCGCTCCATCGGACGGATGCCCAGACCGCAAACTTGCTTAGCCTCGACGCAAGCCTTGCGATCCCAAGACGCGTGTCCTCCGCTCAGAAGATTCCCGGTCACAGACACGGCCGATGCTCCTCACCGGCCGACCGGCCACCGAGTGCTGCACCTCCATCTTCGGGTTCTTGGTCTTGGCTTTGTGGATCAACCAAGGAACCCGGTGATTTTCGGTGAACCATCGGAAACCCCGCGAACTCGGTGTAGCCTCCGCCAATCACCACTCATGACTCGGCTCCCACGTAGTCCCGGCTCGACCTTGGTTTTGAGGCTCAACCAAGAAATCGCCCATGACTTCATCTTGCCGTTCTTGCCACCATGCGCGACTTGACCCGCTGGCCACCGGGTCCCTCGAACCAAGCCTACTTGTCTTCTCCACACCGAGGCCTCACCGAACGACCTTTCGCGCTTGTTCTTCACCCGCACTGCACACCAAGCCGCAACCTGCACCTGCAATACTTAGCCAAGAATCACCCACACCACGTTGTTAATCACTCATCACACGAAGCGACCATCCACGGTCCTCGATCCACACGGCTCTCGGCTGCGGCGTGGCCTTCACGTTCGATCTCCTCTCGGGCGGGAGGTCGATCCGATTGGTGCAGGTTGCGGTGGCTTTGCCGGGCTTGTAGGCGAGTCAAGCCCGGTGTCCCCGGCATCGTCCCCGAGCTCCTCATTCGGGACAATGAGGTTCTCCTTGGGGGTCGCAGTAGACCCTTTGCCCGCATAGTCGACTCAAGTCGTCCTCCGACCTCGGGGCGTATGCCTCGGGCGTGTCCGAGTCCGCCGCCTCCTCCTGTGCCGAGGTGGGCTGGATTCCGTGTAGTACTGTCCTCCTCATCGCTCGCACCGGTTGTCACAATGCTTGGTCCTTTGGCGCCGAATCTCTTGGCGCCCGCTGCTCCCGATCCGCGTTTTTCGTTTGTGTTCGTTCTCTAGGCGGTGGTCTCGATCTCGAGTGGGCTCATCCGAGACGGTGCCGGGGTGCACCGCTTGCCGCCGCGCAAAAGCGGGCGCTCGGCCTCCGTCAGGGACTCGGAAGAAGAGGTGCTATCGATTGGATCTATGTAGTATTGAGCTGTCCTCGAGGCCGAGTGCAGCTCTCAGGGATGTGAAGGAGCCCTCCGATCTAGTGCCGGGATAGGATCGCCTAGCCGAGTAGTTTGGTCGGCGCAGATCTTCCGATCTGTCGGTGGTCCACTCCCCAACTTGCCCGTCTTCCTCCAAGATGGGGAAGAGGGTCTCATCTAGGTCATCACCATCTAGAGGGTGATGACCATCGATACGAACCACGACACGCCCCGTCCTCGACCGGGTATTCAACCGGCCGGTGAGGAGGTCGCGTCGAGGGTTTTCTTCACCGTCTCCGAAGCGGAGGCGGCGACGCTCTTCAACCCTGGGGAAGCGCTCGGCTCGCGGGCATCTAGAGTGGCCTCGCAGATCGTAATGGTATCGGCCATGTTGCCGATGATCGGATCCATAGATTGGACCAGATCGCCTTTGGGAGGATCAGTGGATCCTGCAACCTTTAGGTCTTCCACCGGGAGGCTAGGCCTCCGGGATGGTGACGGCGTGTCAAGCAGGACTGGCCCTAGGCTTCTCAGAGAACTGGAACCGGCACATTGCTGTGGGCGGCATGGAGTCCGCTCCGGAGGGCTTTTCCGTGGTGATCGCGGTGTCGAAGATGATGCACGGGATCTCCCCGATGATGATGCGACCCTGAGGCGGGGTCACGTAGCCGGCCGCCTGCTCGTCGGCGGTGGAGGCGAGGGCGAGGCAGCTAGCTGGAATCTTGACCGCGGCCATCAAGCTTGCTAATTATCTTCGGCGAAGCCCCTACCTAGCACGCTAACTGTTGGTACAATGGTGCTGGCAGTCCACCACAGGGTAGGCTATGGTGGTAGATTGTGTGGAGGGGATCGCCGAGACTGAAGCTAGATGGTGAACAAAGGACACAGGGGTTTATCCAGGTTCGGGCCGCAAAGATGCGTAATACCCTACGTCCTGTGTTGGTGGTTGTATTGATTGTTCCGCGAATGGGAATCAGATTGGACTTGTTTCAAAGGGGGGGTTCCTGCCGCCCTTATATAGGCATGAGGGGCAGGGTTACAGATCATGTGGGATCTATCCTAGTCGGTTGTACAAGATTTCCCTTTGATCACAAGTAATATCTTTCCTAACCAACTAGTCTTTATCTATGGGAGTATATCTCTTCGGGTGCCTTCTCATTCTGATCCGAGTGTCGCTTGTGTGGACCCACGCCGTCCTCGCAGATACGTCGTGAGGCCCCTCTGTGTGGCACCCCGGGGGTATATCCCCCACAATGATGACTGTTCCAAATTATAATCTACCCCCTATGAATAGTGTTGATATGCCAGCTACAATGCAATCCCAGCTAGATGTTATGAATGAATTTGCTAAATTTAAGGAAGAAGTAGCTAGTATGGTGAAAACAAACTCGACGTTGATATGTGTAATTCTAGATTATGTCAAAACCTTATAAATCTGAGTTTGATCTTATGGCTTATCCCCCTGGTTGGCGTGTACCCTATTTTGTTAAATTTAGTGGTGAGGATAATCGTACAACTTGGGAGCATATAAGCCAATACATTGCTCAACTTGGTGAAGAAAGTACCTTTGATGCTTTGAAAGTGCGTTTATTCTCTTTGTCCTTAACGGGTACTGCCTTTGCTTGGTTTTCATCTTTAGCCCCTAACTTTATTGATTCTTGGAATCAACTAGAACAAAAATTTAATGATCACTTCTTTAGTGGGGACTATCAACTAAAATTGACAAATTTGACATCGGTTAAACAAGGTAGAGATGAAGCGGTCTCTAATTACATTAAGCATTTTAAAGAGGTTAAAAACCGTTGTTTCAATTTGTCATTTTTTGATTACGACCTAGCTAATCTTGCTGCTAAAGGTTTAAAATCTGCTCTTAGAGAAAGATTAGAAGGTGTGGATTTTTATTTGCTTAATTCTATTCTTGTGAGGGGCATGGCACAAGAATTGAAATTGAACAAAAGAAAATGAAAAACTTGAGTCTCATCGGTCCGATGTTCATGTAACTGATTATGTTTCTAATAATTTGAACGATGAGAATGAAGTTTATAGTGCTGAATTGTATGGCCTTCTGAAGATACATCTTGTTCTTGTGCATCACTTAAGCCGACTAGCAAAGGTCGGCAAGAAGAATTAAAATTTACTTTTGATGTTTCTAAGTGTGATCGCATTTTGATGAATTACTTAAACATGAAAATATTAAGATATCTCATACCATGCCTCCACTTGATGAGATAAAATGACATGCATATTGTAAATATCATCATTCTTATTCTCATGCTACTAATGATTGCATTGTGTTTGGTCGTCAGATTCAATCCGCCATAAACGAAGGTCGTTTGATGCTTCATGAGAAACGAGTGGACAAGCATCCTTTTCCTATCAACACCATGGAGTTGCAGCAACCTAAGGTTCTAGTTCGGCCACATCAAGTCAAAACAACCAAAGAAAAAAATGTGGTGGTCGGGGAAGAGCGACCCGATTTGAGAGGAAAAGTGTCAACAAGAGAAGTTGCTTATGAGAAAACCTCTAATGGTAGAGAAACATTCAAGATCACTGTCAAAGCTTCTGGACATGGGGGCAAGGGTGGTCGTGCTGTCGCGCAAGCACTTGAGCTCAGTGAGGAGGTTAGACCGCCTAGGGAGGGAGGCCGGACCGCCCTGGCTATGGTCGCCCAAAGATGATAAAACCGAAGCGACTGGAGATTGGAAACTAGAAGCTCAATGTTGCAAACAATCAGGGGAGTGCTCCAAAGTAAAAGGTCACATTTGACATGCTATTTGACAAATAGTCCAAACAAAAGGCCATTACAAGTGATCGGCAATTAAAAAAAGGATGAGGTCACCCACACATCAAGAGAGGTCATCCTCGCCTCCTAGAGCAGCTACAAGATTCAGGGGTGGATCATCTCAGCAAGGAAGGCACTTTGCTCCATCATGGGCTCCTTCAAGTTCAAATCCGCTTCGTTCAATTTATGATGACAATAGAGTAATGTGGGTGCCCTATCAGTAATATTTCCATCCTAGATGGGGAGGACCACGAAAATCAGCTCTGGACAAGATTTCATGATTTACTCGAGGCCGTTTGACACCTGGACGTCAATCTGGTCAGACTCATCAGGCTGACGCCGTTAGACCGCCCCCTGTAGGAGATTAGACCGCCCTACCCAGAAAAATTTATCAATCTTCTTCGAAGCAAGTCTACAAGCCCAAGATCAGAGATGAGGAGGTTGAAATATGGATATCGACCCAAAGAGGACTACTAGTCAAGATATCATCCAAATTGGGCCAATGGAAATTTCCGTTGAGAGGGATGGCAAACAACCGGTTGTCTTAAACGGTCAGGTTGGGACATCTGCTCAAAAGGGATTTGTTGCTGCTAATGACCATGAGGCTAGTGGAAGTGGTTCTAACTCTAAATACTTTTTGCCAAGATGGTGTCCTCCCGGATTGACTCATACTCAAAGGAGGAAGCTTCAACGATTGAGGTCTCGAGAGAAGAAAGAAAAAGAGCTAGAGCCAAAAGGGATGAGATGTTCAATAACTCTGACCCATGGTACCACAAGGGAAGGAGTGGAGAATCAAGAATAGTGACCAAGCAAAATCGGTCAAACTGGTGGAGGAGGTGGTTAGACCGACCGAGGTGATCAAACCGGGTGATGAGCCGGTTCGACCAGCTAGTCCAGAGATATCGTCTAGTGTTGCTTCTTCGATTCAAATGGTTTGTGACAATGAGGTGTCATCGGTGCCTACTTTAGAAGATGATGAGCAACTCATTGATTACAGTTCTTCTCCAGAGCACATGAGTTTCGAAGACCATTGAGAAAATACGGCCGATTTCAAGGAGAATCGCCCTTAGGATAAAATGGCCTGGGGAAAGTGTTACATCGACCTTAGATTTGTTTTTTAGTATGCAAGTTTTACTAAAAACAAGGGGGGCATATGTTGACACCCAAAATTGGCAGGTCTGGGCGAAACCGGTCAGATCGCCATACCAACCTGGTTAGACCGCCCTGGTCAAAGTCCTCAAAAGGTAATTTGGACTTCTCCATTGGATAGCTCTCATCGGGTAGATCAAGATTCGTACTTGGAACGTCCAATACGGAGTCCGGATGAGAGAGATATGACTTGTAGAAGATCTGCACGTTACATAGGTAGTTAAACCGCCCTCCTTAGGAGGTTAGACCGCCTATCCTGTAGCCTCGGCAAAGCGCTGTATGCGGTTAGACCGCCTCCCCCGAGTCTGATTAGAATTGGTGAGTCCTGGTAGATTTCAAGTTGTAAACGGAATCCTTGCGGGGCAAGACCTCCCCACCCTATATTTATGAAGGGTCACGGCCGGTTGAGGATCTATCACCCAATCGAACAAACAATTATCTTACTTTTTATCTCCAATCCCTACTTTTCCAACCTCCTTTGCTTCCTTCTTTGTCTCTACAGCGATTTAGGGCGTTTTGAGTGGCCTGCCGATCTCAGAGCAACCCTAGGCATGTTGTCCCTGACGGGGTCCCTCCCGGGGCAGCGATCTTAGGTTTTCGGCGACGTCTCTGACCAAGACTCGGCCGCCTCCATAGGCAGTTAGACCGGCCTGTGTCTCGGATTTCGACGAGGTGCGATTTTGACTACCGTGCGATCCAGTGCACTCGACCGTAAAAAGCATCAACATTATGCCTACTTCAAGCCCCTCAGAGGTTTTTACTGACACAATACGACCTGTACGACCGGTTGAAAAAGAACTCGTATGTAATAGAAAATGATCTATATGTAAGATCTGACGGTTGAGATTAATTCTATACGACTGGTTTTTTTAACTGTCGTACGGTAGTATTCAAAGGTCGTATGAGTAGTATAAGGGTATTATCGAAAATGTAAAATGGTATTGTTGTAATATAGGAAATGAAATATATGAAATGTTTTAGATAGTATAAGGTGCAGCGGGAATTTTTTTCCAAATAATATATATCTATCAAATTACCATTTTACTCATAGGGAAACAATCGAAGAAACCGATAATACAACCGTACGACCGTTGGGTCGTATTGTGTACCGTAAAAGACCTCCCATCGTACGGCCCATGACACTCCCTTTGAGCCCATTCGAATGGTATCCGAGGGTTATATCACCCACACTAATTTTGTCGGTGCACAATTTGCATTATAAAGTTGTTAGTTTAAGGTATGTTGATGATGATTGCCAGCTTTGCTAGTTGGTTGAGTTCCTACCAAAATTATGTTCACCTGAAAAAAGATGGAAAATTTCAGGTCGATCAGACACACAGTTTTGCTACTTGGCTGAATTCCTACCATGACTACGATTCTATTGAAGGAGTACACACATGGTCCCAGAGAGAGGAGAGGAGGATGACCTGTGACCCGTTCAACACAGCCACCCTGCTTGTTAGCAAACATCCATCCTAGCTTCTCCGGCATGCATATAAAGGCCGACCTCGCCGTGGTGCTCTTGGATTGGATCACCATCCCCGCTAGCTTCTCCTCTATTTGCTTCTCTACTCAGTACGCCGGCGGCCGATCTCCTCACTGAACTGAAGCCGTTCCCCGCCAAGGTGAGAACCCACTGAGCTTCTCCACCATCAACTCCCCCTACCCGGCCCATCATCTCTTCTCTGTTGCATCCTCTTCAATTAGCGTGAGCGTCACATCAGACGGTGTCAATATTCGATGACTTATTTTTATCAAACGGAGACTGAAGCGTCCAATGCTAGACCCATTTGAGCTGATGAACTCGGTTCTTATGTTCACGCCTCCATTTTGAGCTCATTTTGTCTTATGTTTGTGTTTGTTTTTCGGTAGTACGTGTCAGAGTTTGGAGAGCAGCGCCACGAGTTGGAGCCCGAAGCCCTGTCTTGCAAGTAGGATCGGAGGTTACCATATAACTTCAACGACGGCAAGTCCAACCTAATCCTTTTGATCAGATTTATTCCGGATTTCAGACATAATATGTAGAAGCCATTTTACTTATTATCTTGTAGTTTGATAGTTAAAACCCGGTTGGGTTGCCACAGTATTGATATATCTTGATTGTGCCATGGCAATCTTAGTTAGCTAGCGCACATGTTACTCAGAATCACTACTATTTTTTTTTACCGTTGCCATTGTTTTCAAAATAGAGAAACGTGTTGGGTGTGTTGTTGGTATCAGTTTTGATTGGTATTTTGGTGCAATGTAAAGATGGGGCAAATCAGAGTTCCTCGTGTGTGGAACATCTAGGAGTATTGGTTCATGCACCGTACCAAACCAAACAGCCTTGGAGACGACGAAGCACACCCGCAATCATACACGCGAGCAGCACCCCCGCAATCATACACGATCGCGATAGAAAAATTCCGAGCGGCCGATTTGATCATCGCCAAATTAAATTTTGGCAGGGCATTGCAGGGGTGGTAGAAACCAAACACGCTCTAAGTGCCAATCAATAGAGATACTAGTTTGCGAAATGGAAAAAAACTTATTTTTCTGGTATTGTGGGAAAAAGTTATTTTTTTCAAGAAGAAGAGGCACAAATTTCCCGTTGTAGTTACAGGCGATGCAGCAACATGCACACAGAGCTGTTCCATGGCCGCGCTATTTGAGGAAGACCCGGCGGCACAGTCAAACTTAGGAAGCTTCTTCCGGAGAAAACAAATACTAGTAGAATACAGAATATCAGGACACAGTAATGTTTGGTCGAAACGCATTGTTGGTTGTAGTGTGTCGTTTTTATCGATGCAGACTTGCCAAGGGGGCCAAGTTGGGGTGAAAGCGAATTGAAATAGGAGGAAGCCGCCGCGTTCATTGATGGGCCAAACACATCTTGCACGAGTCCAAGCATCCACACAGTCCACACCCCAGATTGGCAGATTCCACACAAACCAAGGGGCTGTTTAGTTGGCTGAAAATTTACCTTTTCAACGTTTTCGAACTCAGAAGATATCAGAAGACGCGTTCGTTTGTTTGTAGTAAATATTATCCAATCATGGACTAACTAGGGCTCAAAAGATTCGCCTGTGATGTACAACAGAACGTGATTAGTTAATTTTTACCTACATTTACTGCTCCGAACATATGTCTTTTGGTGTATTTAATGTGATGTGACGGAGAGAGAGTTGAAACATTAGCAAAAATTTTGCAAATTTTCAACCAAGTCCGTGTTTAGTTGGGCAAAATTTCCTCCTTTCCACTCTCTCTCTCACCACATTAAATACACCAAAAGATATATGTTCGAAGTACTAAATGTAGATGAAATCAAAAACTAATTACACAGTTTGGATGGCCTTTGCGACACGGATCTTTTGAGCCTAGTTAGGTCATAGAGACAATATTTACCACAAAAAGCAAACATACCTTTTCACAAGATGTTGAAAAGGCAAATTTTTCTACCAACTAAACACAGCCCAACTAAACACCCCCCAAACTAGTGGAGGAAAGCAGACCCAAGCTGCACGCGCGGCAACTTGCATTGTCAGCTCGTCAGAAAACCAGCTCGTTCTACGTACGGTCAGGGACTCAGGGTGCACATCCACATAAATTCAGTACTTTTGTGATAAAACTTGTAATATAATGTAACAAGCTCGTTTTTAAAACATTTATTAAAAAAGAACCAATTTGAGGTGCATGCATGATGAATTTGTATCCCATCCTTTTACGATAAAGTTTATGACGGGTGCACTATGTTTTTTAAAACGTGCAAAACACATTTTTCATTAAAAGAATAAAGTTTTACAAGACGTGATATTTAGGAGGATCCCTAAAGCACGGAAACACAAGAAAGAAAGGAAGGACAACAACTCAAGAAGACAACAGAAATTAAGAAAAAGCATCTCACCAGCACTCACCAGCACCACAACAGAACAACCTAGGGGACGACCAAAGCCTGCTAAGGAAAACATCATGGAAACCCGCACATCACCGCCTGACAAACACCTCGGAAGAAGCGGAGGCCGAGTGGAGACGTCCTGCAGAATGACGCCTTCAAGAAGGAAGTGACGACAACGCCGCCATCGTCCGCCCGCCCACGAAAGAGCAGGCCAAGTCTTCACCTGGCAAACCGAAGGAAATTGGAGGCCACAACAACACCCCTAGCAGGGTAAGTTACAGAAGAGCGCAACCATTGTCGAAACTAGTGGACGCCAGACAAGGCTTTCGCCAAAGGCCGCCAAAGCCCAATCCACAAGGCCGACCGTCGCAGACAAGGTAAGAGGCAGAGCGATGGAAAAGGCAACAGGGATTCTAGACGTTGGCAAAGAAGAGCTTCTGCAGGCACTGTTGTGAAGAGCTCACACCGCCGAGCGGGGAGGACGGACCGCCTCAGCGGCCGCGTAGCCGGCCGGCGAACGCAGCGGCGGCGACCAAGAACCGGAGGGATCCGGGCACCAGCGCAGGCAGCAGAGGTGTCGGATGTGGGCTGCACCTCGGAGCAGCCTTCCCCGCTAGCACCCGCACCGTAGGGCCCACAAGCACCAAAACGCCAGCTGACAGAACAAGGAGGGGCTGGAGGTGGGCGTAGATGAGGGCAGCGCCACCCCGCCCACCGGCATGACGGAGCGAGAGAAAAGGGGGGAGGTGACGACGCCAGCAAAGGAGCTCGACGTCGCGCACACCAGGAGGTAGAGAGGCCGACAGGAGCACGAAGCCCCCCATGGCGAGCGAGAGGAGAGGCGGCGTCGAGCGCGGAGGGGGCGCCCGCCGGCAGGGGAAAGGAGGAGCCTGCTCAACCCAACTCCACCGCCAGCCCAACTCCACCAGCAGCCCGTCACCGACGCCAAAGACGGTGTCGTAGGCGCAGACGCAGGGACCGGTGACGGGACGACAGCAAGACGAGACTCCGTGAGGGAGGCGCCACGCCGTGGAAGGAAGAGGTGAGCCCGTGGGCGCCCGCCGGAGGAGGGGACGACCACCGAGCACCGTCAGAGAGGAGGGCACTGCCGCTGCCGGGAAGAGCCGCCGGGGAGGAACCGTCAGGGAGGAGGGGCGCCGACGGGCGGGGGAGCCGCCGGGGAGGAGGGACACCGTCGCTGCCGAGGAAGGGGCCGCCGGGGAAGGAGCCATCGGGGAGGAGGGGCGCCGTCGGGCGGGGGGCGTCGGGGAGGAAAGGCGTAGCCAGGGGGAGGGTGCCGTCAGGGCACCAGCTGCGATTGCAGACGCCGAGGCCACCGACGCCCCGCGCCCACCCCCACAAGCCACACGCCGTCGCCTGCGGTTCGAGGCCGAGACCGCCCCGGGCAGCCGACACACCGCCCGGGCCCAGATCTGGTGAAGAGGAGGGGCGAGGGACCGGGGAGGGCGGAGGAGGAAGCCACGTCGACGGCGAAGGCGCGGAGAGCCGGACGTAGGAGGCAGCGCCATACCCTAGCCCTGACCCCGGCGGTGCAGCACCGGAGGCGGCGGCCCCGAACCCGCCAGATCTAGAGTTCGTGGGCTCCGAGGAGGAGGACAGCAGGGAGGGCGGAGCGCAGAGAAGAGGCCATCCTGGGGCAGCCACGACGCGGAATCGACACCTGGGAGCGCGGATCTGGTGCACAGCGGCCGGAGCAGCGCCACCACCTGGAAAGAAGAGATGCGACCTGTGGTGGCTGGTGAGGGGAGAGAAGGAAGGAGGAGGAAGAAAAAAAATGCGCGCAGGCACCTATTGCGGGCTGCCGATGACCGCTGCCGCCGGCCGGTCGCCGGCGACAACGGCCGCCAAAGTTGGCCTCGGTGGGCGCGGCGGGGGGTGGGTGCGGAACCCCTCGAGTCGCTCCCGCGAGCGACGGAGGGTCGGGCAAGTCGAGAACTGTCAACGCGATTTTGCCTCCGATTATAGGTGCACTATGGATTACGCCTTCCTTTGTTTTTTGTTTTGTTTTTATTCTTGTGGCATCTATTTTCAGTAGTGTCATCTTTTCCCCCAAAACTTGTCGTTCTGAAGCACCTTGTTCTAAATGGCAGGTGGAAACTTTCACTTGTGTTCAGTGCTAGCTGCCGGAAAAAGCTGGGTAAAAATTTGGAAACAAATCTAAAATTTCACTTGTCTCAACACAAGGTGTAGCTAAGGAGCATGACGGTCGACTATACTACGGTCAAACAATGTCTCTTGGTGCTCCTCGCATGCAGTGCACAATTCATAATCTGCAGCTCCTTGCATAATGACGACACAGACCGCCTCGCACTGCTTGAATTCAAGAAGGCAATCAGTGTCGATCCACGGCAGGCCTTGATGTCTTGGAACGATAGCTCCCACTTCTGCAGTTGGGAAGGTGTTGTATGCAGGCTGAAGTCTCCACCTCGTGTTATTTCTCTTAATCTTACAAATGGAGGTCTGGTAGGGCCAATCCCACCTTCACTCGGAAATCTAACATTCCTGAAACATCTACTCCTGTCGAAAAACGCATTCACTGGAAGCATCCCTCCATCCTTTGGACACTTGCATCGCCTCCAAGACCTCCAGTTGAGTTACAACACACTAGAAGGAATTATACCTGACTTTGACAATTCGTCCAATCTCATGGTGCTGCAGCTGGATCACAACAATATAGTAGGACAGATTCCAATAAATTTGCCTAAGAGTCTTCAAATCCTCCAGCTTTCATTTAATAATCTTACTGGAATCATCCCAGCGTCTCTTGGTAATATTACATCACTGAATAAGCTTAGTTGTGTGTCTAACAGCCTCGAGGGTCACATTCCCATTGAATTTTCTGACTTGTCTGAGCTGCAATTCCTGTATCTTGCTATGAATAGGTTGGATGGTAGGTTCCCACAAGCCATTTTAAACATTTCTACTCTCATTGGTCTTGGCCTTGGTCGGAATGGCCTAAGTGGAGAGATACCACCCAATCTTGGTAACTCCCTACCCAATCTCGAGCAACTCGAATTAGATAGCAACTTCTTTCATGGACACATCCCTGATTCTTTGACAAATGCTACCAAACTATACGTCGTTGAGTTGTCAAATAATGGATTCTCCGGGGTGGTGCCTAGCTCCATTGGCAAACTTACCGAGCTGTCTCACCTACATCTTAAATGGAACAAACTCCAAGCACGGAACAAGCAAGATTGGGAGTTTATGGACAGCTTAGCCAATTGCACTGAGCTACAAACTTTCATAATGGTAGGGAATCATCTAGAAGGCCAACTACCAAATTCATTAGGTAACATTTCTGCTCAGCTTCGGTATCTAAACTTTGGAGCAAATCGATTATCAGGAGCTTTCCCTTCTGGCATAGCAAACTTCAACAACCTGATTAGTTTGGGATTATACAATAACCAGCTCACAAATGCAGTTCCAGATTGGCTTGGTTCTCTCCAAAGTTTACAAGTGCTATTCTTAGATTACAATAGGTTTACAGGGTTTATTCCGTCAACCCTTTCTAATTTATCTCAATTGGTTGAACTCTTTCTGGGCTTTAATCAGTTCGTTGGTCACATACCTCCAAGCTTGTCAAAGCTCCAAATGCTTCAAGTATTGAGCATTTCCAACAGCAAGCTGCATGGAAGTATACCCAAGGATATATTTGCAATACCAACAATAGTGCAGGTATCATTATATTTCAGTAACTTAGAAGGGCAAATTCCACCGAAGTAGGCAATGCCAAACAACTTACGTATTTGCAACTTTCATCCAATAAGCTATCGAGTGATATCCCTACCACGTTGGGAAACTGTGAAAGTTTGGAATACATTGAGTTGGACCATAATAGTTTCAATGGATCCATCCCAACTTCATTAGGCAACATAAGCAGCCTGAAAATTCTCAACTTGTCTCACAACAACTTATCAGGATCTATACCAGTGTCTCTAGGTAACTTAAAATTGCTCACAAAACTTGATTTGTCATGGAACCATCTTAACGGTGAGATGCCAACAAAAGGAATTTTCGAGAATGCAACTGCAGTAAGGGCCGAGGGAAATCAGGGGCTCTGTGGTGGGATTTTGGAACTACACCTTCCTGCATGCTCTATGGTGCCTTCAATTTCAACTAAGCGCAACCATTACACATTGCTCAAAGTAGTGATTCCCTTAACCAGTAGCCTGGTGCTACTTGTTGTTGTTACATCTACACTTATTGCGTCGAGGAGAAAACAGAAGGAAAAAATAATATCTTTGCCCTCATTTGGGGGAAAGTTTCCAAGAGTATCTTACAATGATCTTGCTAGGGCGACAGAGGATTTCGCAGAATCAAATTTAGTTGGCAAAGGCAGATATGGTTCTGTTTATCAAGGGAAATTATTTGACGATAGGAATGTGGTTGCTGTGAAAGTCTTCAGCTTAGAGACAAGAGGGGCACAGAAGAGCTTCATCACAGAATGCAATGCATTGAGGAATGTGAGACATCGCAATCTAGTCCCTATCCTAACTGCTTGCTCGAGTATAGATTCTGATGGGAATGACTTCAAAGCTTTAATATATGAATTCATGCCACGAGGGGACTTGCATAAACTGCTCTACTCAACTGAAGATCATGAATCCTCCTCAAGTTTGATCCACGTTACACTGGCTCAAAGATTGAGCATTGTGGTGGATGTAGCAGACGCAATGGAGTACCTACATCACAACAACTCTGGAACTATTGTTCATTGTGATCTGAAGCCTAGCAACATTCTTCTGGATGACAACTTGACAGCTCTTGTTGGAGATTTTGGCCTTGCAAGATTTAAAGTTGACTCGACAACGTCAAGTCTCGGTGATTCAAACTCAACTTCTTGGACTGCAGCTAGGGGAACTATTGGATACATCGCTCCAGGTAATGGCTAATTTCTTTTTGTATGTTGCCATATGTTTCTATTCCTCTTGCACTACTTGCGACTTTGAATTGAACTCTTCATATACACCCATGTACACAGAGTGTGCTGGGAGTTGCCAAATCTCAACAGCCGCAGATGTCTACAGCTTTGGAGTTATTCTTCTCGAAATATTTATCCGAAGAAGGCCAACAGATGACATGTTTAAGGATGGATTGAGCATTGCAGATTTTGCAGAGATGAACTTTCCTGATAGAATATTTGAGATTGTTGATCCCCAGCTGCTACAAGAATTGCACCCTGGACAAGAAACTCCAGAACTTGTCAAGGCAAAAGTTGTTCAATGTCTGATCTCTGTTCTAAACATTGGATTGTGCTGCATAAAGCCACTCCCTAGTGAACGCATCACCATGCACGAGGTGGCTGCAAAGCTGCATGGAGTAAATGATGTGTATCTCAGGGGTTGCTGAAGAATTAGTTCAATAATTTTAGTAATTTCTGAATGATTTAATTTGATGAAGGCTTATAATCAACAATTGTATAGCTTGTGTGTACCTTTGATGTTGTTAAGTGATATCATTACTCTTTTGGATGCATGAGTATAGATGGTTTTTTTTGTTTGCATGACAAATGGCATAGTAAGATAATACTTATCCTAATTACAAATACGTAAAGTGATGTGGTACGTTTATATATGTAATTTTATTGCTTTCTTGTTTCTCTAGTATTAGCCGAAGCCAGACAGGTCCCCATCGGGAGTCAAACAGTCAATGACGCCAGAGAGCTAAGTGTTAGGTCAGTCTTAATGAAGTTTCATGGGAGAGTTTCATACATTTAATTTTGCTGACGTGAATGATGAGAGAGAATGATGAAGTTTCATGAGATGTGAGGAGAGTTTCATCCTCAGGAAACTCTACTAGCACAGTTACTTAGTTTCCAGTCTAGATAACTGTGTAATGGAACTTGCACTGAGACTGCTCTTAGCACCACGTATTACATGCATTAAAGCTTGTAAGCAGTGATAATCCGGTGCGGATATAGTCGTTCAGCCGGCTGATCCGTTCATCACGGCGGCTGCTTTGGTTGGTGGTCAAGGACTCAAGGCCACTCACTACTCAACAGTATCTGGGGAGCGTCCTGCTCATCCACCACCACCACCTCACGTCGTGACATCCAGCGGCTGTTTCTTTATTGACAACAAACATATATATTAAACTTTAAGCAACCGTTTTACAAGAAGATCCTTGAAGAAGACCGGAATGGCAACAAGGTCTACAAACCAGATAACAACAAGAACTTTGATGCGTTCGACGACGGTGAGCTCGCCGGCGTGCCGCAGAGGCGTCATGGACGCATACATCCTGGAGGAGGACCACGCTAAGCGTCGGTTGCAGGTGGGGCGATGGTGCTGAAGAAGTCCGCACCAAGCAACCGAAGGGTAGAAGAATCACCGTCACCGGAGGTAGAAGACGGACCACCAAGTCGCAGTCCAGGTGGAGGCGAGGACGTCGGAACATCGGAGTACTGCTGCTTGAGCAGAGTGGATCGACCGTGAAGTAGAAGGCTGCTTCATGTCTTTAGTGGAGGCGGAGGCGGGAGGACAACGGTGCGTTCGACAACGGCAAGCTCGCCACACCTGGCGGCGAGAGGGTCGGAACAACCACCGGTGTGCAGTACCGGGGGCAGGGAAAGGCTCGGAAGCTTTGGCCTCATTCACCCGGGAGGGTCGACGATAGACAGTTGTAGAGACCAGATCCACCCAATAGGGGATTGGATCTATAGTCGAAACGCTGAATTGACACTCCCCGAGCGGGCGAGGGATCTCTAGCAACAGGAAGAGGAGTGTGGAGGGGATGGGAGGTTGCTGGAGAGGGTGGCGGAGAGGAATTTATTTTATTGGTACTAACCTGAGGAGGAAGCACGACGGCGATGAGGTAGCCGAAAGACGGCAACGACGCGGCGGCGCGCGCTCAGCAGGCAGCAGAGGCCACGACGAGCATAAGACACGAAGGCACTAAAGGAATTTAAAAGCGACCTACTAGAGCTATCTACCGGTGAGGAGGCGGGCCCTTGCTCCCGGCGCACTCCGGCGAGGATGCCGGAGGCGGACGGGAGGGGGCCGGACGAGAAGAGGCGGAGAGAGCGAAGAGGCTTTCGCTTCCTTTCGAGAGAAGGGGTTGGAAAATAAGAAATCGCCATCCAGCGGCTTTGTCGGCTTCTTCAAACACACACTGGCACACTTCATTCTCGGTTAGCCAATGAAAACAGACGCACAAAATTCCGTTCGTTTCTCATACTAGTATAGATGCCGCACGTCATTTAAAAAATTATGTACCTCTTATAGTCACAACAGCGTGAGCATCGATGCGCTAGATTACTGTTATAGTCACACCATTATGTAATCTCTTGTATGTTGCACAGCACCATGGATGGCTATTTGTCCGCATCATTTGCATTGCTTCTCAGGTCATTCTATGCTTTTGATAAATGAATGTAAAATTGCACATTTGAAGCTTCTTTAGGTACACATAATAAGATGTTTAGTGTGACTATGATTCTAACGACCAAATAGCAAAATTATATGGAAGTTTCCTTGTCAAGAATGATATATAATAAAATTAGTATTTATTAAGTGGCTATGCTAGCTACTTAGCTAGGACGAGTGAAGCCACACATTTATCACGTTACATTCTTGATCATTCATGCCTATAAGGATTTGCTGCAACCAAGGAACGTAATATAGATGAAAGAAAAAACAAAAGATAAAAAATATGATTGGAACGCAATAAATCATGTAAGAAAAAAATAAATCAAGAAATGAAGTATTGCTATTTAATGATGGAATGAATTAGAAAAATATATGATTCAATATGGTATAATTTTTGGCGTTGCAGTTTATCTAAGTGACACACTTGCATTTGGGACCTGAACCCATGAACTCAATCCATTCACCATCATTTCCATTCTCTGTCACTTCTCCTATAGAAGATACTTTCATAGCACACACTCGGTGACCTGCTCTCATCATCTCATCCTCCCAACTCAATAGCGGCAGATGGGGCGGTAGGGTAGCGAATCTTTTTTTGACACCTCCTGTCTTGCTTTTTTCCCCTCTTGATTTAGTATTCTAATGCGTTGGAATTGATAGTCAGAGGTTCATTTTAATTGATGTTTTCCTTTCCTGTAAGTATAAATATCGGTGATTGAACCATTTATATTTTGTCATAGGCGGATAGGCCATCGACCAACGCCACCCCTTCGTCGCCTATTGATTCCAAGATGGAACTTGCCTGCGGCGGCGGCCACCTCCGCACCCTCCGATCGGCCTACACGACTACACCTGCTACTAGGGATGGCAACGGGGACCCGATCCCCGATTCCCCGCGGGGAATTCATCCATTAGGGGGCGGAGATGGTAAGAATTCACTCCCCGTGGGGAATCAAACGGGGAAAATCGCATCCCCGTCGGGGATGGCGGGGGCGGGGATGGTTGGATGCCCCCCGTCCCCGTCTCCCCGCCTCCCCGCTGCATCGGCCCATGAGAAAGGCCCAACACCTGTCCACCAGAGTATATAACCATCACACTAACCCTAGCCACCCATCCAATTCCTCCTCCTCACTTCCTCCCGAATCACGCCGCCACCCATCTCCCTGCGACACTACCCGTAGCCGCTGCTGCTCGTCCTCTGTCACAAGTCAGAAAGTAGGGCTTAGGGGCGAGGGTGAGGGCAACTGGCGATGGTGGCCTCACGTTAATGCCGCTGCCCTTCACCTTGCGCTGGATGCAGAGCTTCTCATTAAGATTCAGAGGCCGAATAGATGGATGCTTCAACGTCAGCCAACTTTGACTCAGATCGAGATTCACTTGCAATTGCAACGCTAAGTTCTGATTTTTTTAGTTAATCTATGCATGCTTGGTGCTTGCATGCTCAGTGTCCTACGTGTGCAGCAAGGATTTTCTTACTCTTGCCTGCAAGCTATGTGTAGCATCTTCTTTGTATTTTGCCTGTGTTCAAGTTCTACCTTCCTGCCTTCCGACTAATGCGGGGACGGGACCCTAAAGGGATTATTCCCCGCACGGAGACGAGGATGGGATGAAAAACTCCCCCGTGAGCTCTAACGGGGACGGGGGCGGGGAATTTTTCTCCCCGCGGGGACGGGTATGGTGAGGCACTCCCCGACGGGGAATTCCCCATTGCCATCCCTACCTGCTACTCGCCGACCGCCGCTTGACCAATGCTGCCACCATGCATCGCCCATTGAGGCCAGGAGGAGGAGGAGCTGGATGTCCTCTGTCGCTGATTGGGATCGGGAGGCGGCGTCGCCGGCTGAGACACCCAAGCTGATCTGGCACGCATTTGGCGCAGCGGCGCGTGGGGAAGCACGGTATGAGGGCAGCGCCATATGGCAAGGTCATGCGAGCTCGTTCTCACGGCTTTCTTGTTGCAGCAATGGTGTGTCCTCTTGCTCTCGCCTACGACTCGAGCCCTCTCCAGACTTCGCTTTACCGACACCGCTCGATGTGATCGTGAACTGGCATGTGTGCAAGGACTTGTTACCGACACCGCTTCGATGTGATCGTGAATGGCATGTGCAAGGACCCGTCCGCCGTGATGGCCGGTGACTTCGCTTGGCCGCCTCCACGCCGCCCGACACATCCAACGCGCTCGCTTTCCAAGGTGACGCTCGTGGACGCTGCAGCGTACCGGCTCAACTCAACTGGCGTCTCCATGGTGCGCCTCGACCTAGCGCTCGGCGGGATCAACGTCGACGCACACGCACTCGCGCGCTGCCGAGGTACTCACCCTCGTCGAGGGCGAGATGTGCGTGGGCTTCTCGCCGCCAAAGGGACGCCGCTGTGCTGTCCGCGAGCAACGCGTTCCTGTTCCCCAACACGGGTGTGGCACGGGTGGGCCCGATGTGGGTACGCGGGGTGGGTAAGACGACGACATGTGACAAAAACATTACGATTTTGGCAGAAACGCTCTCCAAATTGCGATTCTATGGGTCTTCCACCCTATCCACTCCCACAATTATATGACGGGTGGGTCCGACGTGAGGGGTACGGCAGACCCAAATTAGGTGAGAAAGGTTTTTTAAATTATTCGATCTTTATAGTATAGACTTAAACCGTATTTTAAGCTATACGAAAACATGTTGGTAAACACCGGAAACGGGACGGGTACTCAGTAACCGGACGGGATACGATTATCACAACCATATTTACGGGATCTCGTTTAAACCGAGAATAAACAGTAACATTTGTTCCTTGGGCCTGCTGGCTTAGTCTCCTTGCAGCTTGCTGCTAGGCTATAGCTGCTGCCTGCTGCACACGCACGCGTGCTGCCTGCTTGGCCCATGCTTACATGCTTTGCTAGTGTCAAAGTTTGCGCCTACATCCCTTCAGATATTTAAGGATGGCAACGGATTAGATTCGGATCGAATTTAGTGTCAGAGCACCCAAACTCATGATCCAAACCTAAAACACAAATTAGTTCGGGTAAAATTTAGATCCAAATCCAAACCCGCAGATATCCAGAACCCAACGGATAATCCAAAATCCGGAAAAAAACTTCATAAAAACAAGAGCACATAATAGATCAGTACATCACACACTGTCCAAATTATTTTAAAAATATACAACAATACAATTCGGCACACTACAAGTTTAATAAAAGTGGAAAACACAAATCAACATTCATATATAGTCCTCCAAACTAATAACAGTTGACAATTTATCATTCATCAATTATGGTGGAATCATAAAATAAAAAGAGTTGCAAATTACTTAAATATTCAGAGGATTGTAAATTTAGTTGAGTATAGAAAGATATAGAAAGAAACAACAACAATACCATTTCTTCATCTTTTTCATCAAGACAAGTCATCAAAGCACCAACAAAAAACTAGGGTTTCTTATGTGAGTTTATTAGGCTCAAATTTGCGGACCTCCAATGGACATCCGCGGTGAAATCTAAAATCCGCCCCAAATCCGCAACGTTGTGGATATCCGAATCCATAAACCCGTGGCGAAAATCTGAACTAAATCCACGACCCGCGGACCCAAAATCCGCAGATATCCGCTCCAAACCCAATCCACAGCCATCCTTACAGATACTTAGCCTTGCAAAGCAGCAGCAAGCCACGAGATAGCGCCTAGTTGTTTAGAACGTGTCATCCCTGTGTAGATCTCGATTCCCGCCCATTTTTGTTATATTATCATCTTTATTCCACTTCTCATCTCGCTACCAGCTATTCAGCTCCGGCTTACATCACGATGGAAAAATATGAACAAGATACAGTTACAGGATTTTCCATACGTTCCGTTCGTTTTCTTAAGCTATTCTCCGGTAGGGGCGCCAAACATCCTGCCTGCTCATTATTCTGCCCCCTCCCTCTCCAAAGTCCTCTTTCAACAACCAGCCGCCCCAGCAGACATCTCCACGTGCGCCGCGGCAGCCGGGACTCATCACCGCACGGGTGGTCGGACGGACAGAATCAAAACCACTCGCCCACGACGAGTGTGCAGGCAGATTTTTTTTAAATATTTATTTTTCTTCAATTTTTCAAAAATATGTTCGATCTCAAAATTTTCAAAACTATACCATTACCGTCATATGATACGACGGTTGAGCACTGTAGCACCCCAACCGTTATATCACACGGCAGTTGTGAACAGTAGTACACACGTGTACTTTATCACCAATATATCGATTATTTGAGTCCGAAGATGATTTTAAATGAAAAAAGTTTGAATTACAAGTTGTAGATCTCGTCGAAATCATATAAAATTTATCTCCATCCGAGTTCATAAAAAAATTACGATGTTTTGAAAACAGACTGATCCCTACCGCCGTGGTACAATACGACGCAGACGCTACAGTACCCACGTCGGAGTACTGTTCTAACCGTATCGCAGAACGGTTGGACCCAAACGCTATGTCATACGGTTGTGGTATAGATTTGCAAAATTTGAAAGGAGACATATTTTTAAAAACTCATAAAAAATAAATATAAAAATAAAAAAAATTCGTGCGGGCGCCCTGTTCAAAAGCACACAATTTGGGAAACGATCTTAAAAAAAAATCATACCACCGAAGCGTTCCACGTCACCACAACCCACCAGGCAAAACCAATTTCACTACCACCCCAATTCAGCCACGTCTCTCCACAGTAACAAAAGCAGCAAGACCTCGTCTTCCATCGAGAACAATGGAACGGATGGACCTCTGTAAGACCAAGCAAGGGCACACTCACACCGAGGCCAGCGAGACCAGCGGCGGCGGCGTCGTCATCCTGGCCACGTCCGTCGTCGCCTGCGCGTACAGCGAGTTGTGCCGTAGGATCAGCTTCAGGCCCTTGGCGGCGGCCTCGGCAGCCGGCCTCTTCTGCTGTTTCCTCGCCTGCTGCTGGTGGTGGCTGTTGTAGTAGTCCTCAGCCAGCGCCTCCGCGTCCAGGCGCGACCAGGCCGGGCCCCGTGGCGCGCTCGCCGCCCACATGAACCGGCTCGAGCACGGGTTCATCAGGGACTCCCGGAACTCCCTCGCCCCCTCGCAAACCACGCCCTGCAGCAAACCAAGTTCAGATACAGGAGAAACACAACCAGTTGATTCGAAAGCGTCGGCAAAAAATGGTTACTTGCACACGCATTTTGAACATTTGGCACGACTAAATGAATGACTGACTCATGGACATGGTGGGTACCTCTGCCATGGCCTTGATCTTGAGTGCCACGCAGTCAGACAGGACCATGATGTTGTGATCGTTCCTGAGCTTGTTCAACAGTACCGCGCAGTCAAGGACGCGGTCCTCAGGTTTCGGCGAGACGATGTCCGCGAGCTCAAAGCCTCGCGGGGAGAACAGGGCTGCCATGGGGTTGAAGGAGCCACCAGCTGAACCGACCTTGATTTCTCGTCGATGCGCTGCGCTGAAGGGGTGGCAGGCGGGGTTGGCGCGACGGGGAGCATTTCGGATGAGCTCTGGACGTGGATCCACCAGCTTTCGGTCGCCATGCACTCCTCGATCCATTGGAGTACCGAGGTCGCCTTTGTGGACCGTCTGAACAGGCCCTCGCGCTGCTTCATGGAATCCAGCTCCCTGATCACTGTGGGCAGAATAAAACAGGCTTAGTACTTGTAGTTGTTCAAACTAATTCAGCAACTATAGGTGCACAAGCAAACAGGGGAACACATTGCAGATAAGATGCAGGTTGACCACACACAACAAATGGGGGAAACAGTGCACACAGCACAAACAAAATGGATCGGATCAGTTGTTGCGATGGGAAAAAAGCATTCGAAACTCTACAAGCATGAAGCATCAGTTAAAAGCATAACAATGCAAACACAGGCCTCTAGTTGATACCATTACAGCAAATGATGAATGTTGGGACGAATGGTATTTTACTTCTGTAAAATAATGCAGGTACTATTCAGGGTTATATAGCACAGAAGTGCACAACATAACAGTATACGCAAGAATCATGTCTGAATGCAGGTACTGTTCGGGGTTATATAGTAGCACAGAAGTCCACAACACAGTATACACAAAATCATGTATTCAGACACTAAGCAATTTGAGTATATTCTCATTTCAAATAACAACGTTTTAGGATCATGTACTGACGGTGTTTTCAAACATTTGGTGAATGAGAACATATAGAATCAGAGTTCAACCATATTATATTTGCTCCTAACTTACCAATCCTTGGTATGAACAGGTTAGTTCCTTTTATGCCTTTTAACAGCATAATAGACCTAGATTCATCATCAAGAAGGCTGTCGGTGTTAGCCACCATGGTCCAGGATTTCATCCTTTGCCCAGCCCTACCTGATTCTTGGTTATGAAGCTGTTCAGCATAAAGATTTGCTCATGTCAGATGCCTTATTTGAAGGACAAGATATTAAAATGGAAATACTAATATAATATTTGCAACAACTTACTGCAAGGTTGTTGAGTTTATCTTCCAACTTGATTGCCAAGCCACCAGTAGCTATGTCAGCTGTCCTACGAACAACACAGTTACAACCACTAGCAGGGCCCAAAGGAGAATTCGAAAGAAGAGTTTGGAAGGGGAGCCTATCAGCAACCCTTTTCTTTGTGATTGCAGTTTCTACTCGAGCATGGTTTTCAGACATATCCCTTGTTTTCCGAGCTGCAGAAGATTGTGGTGTCATATTCTCCTTGTCAGAGCAGAATGCTTCCTGGTCTTGATGTGCATCAACTATGAGGTTCTTGGGAAGACACTTCCTTGCTTTCATTCCTGAAGATACAGGGGTCAAATTCTCCTTATCTGAATAGAAAACATCATAATCTACCGTGTGGAATTTTTCGGACTTTGCTGACAACACATTGCATTTCTCCTTATTTGAAGTCTTCTTTGCTGACACTGAATTATCTATCCTTGACCCAAGAACTCTCCTAACAATGGGCTTTACCTTAGAAGCAGGAGTCATGTTCTCCTTGTTTGAGGACAGATCTTCCTGCCTCGTAGCGGAGATAGCATCATACTGAGTCGCATTCTCCTTGTCTGAGGACATATCTTCCTGCCTCGCAGGGGAGATAGCATCATACTTTCCAGGTGCCAGCACTGAGTTTTCATTATCCAGAAGAATGTGATCTTTGAATTCCAGATGTGAGATGGGCATACACTCAGAGATAGGTTCATTTGATATCATCTGATTTGCAGTGTTCAGAATGGAGTTTTCATTTTCTGAAAAGTTATCATGATCTAAATTCAGAGGAAATGGAATCCATCAACTCTTGGGAAATGGTAGGCTTCAGACCTATATGGCTCCTCTCCATAATTATGTTACCTGATGAAAGATTGGGGGTAATATTCTCCATGTCAAGTGGACAGATCTCTTCATTTCCTTCAATTTGTTCAGTATCCAAATTGTCAAATAGATTCCCACAAATTGTGCTGTCAAACTGATAGTTCTCTGAACCCTCAACGATCTTATTTGGGGCCATGTTCTCCTGATTTGAGAAACTTCCCTCCAAGTTACGATGAACCAAGCCACCATGCTTCAGTTCTGGTGTTGCAAGGTTTTCTGAAACAGGCTGAGATTCTGTATTAACAACAGTAGCAGAACTCCACTGTGGAATTTCTCTGTCTGTGAAGGCATCATCTTCGAAATGAGCAGAATCAAAGAAGCCTATCCTCTTCTGTTGTAACTTTGAATCAACTGAATCTTGCGGCCATAATTCTCAGTGTTTGGCTCTTTCTTATTTCCCTCCATGGTAATGCTGGCTGGGGGATTCATATAGCCCTTATCTTCTGCAATCATATCTTCCTTTTCTTCAGGTCTCTCAAATTCAGAAATACCAAACAAAGCTATGCAGGCAGTGCACTCCACCCCACAACTCTGAGAACATACAGGAATCTCATTTTGGTCTCCTTTCTGAGAGCTATAGCTCAGTCCACTGCTTCTGTCCTTGCTCCTGCCAGTGTCAATACGAAGTGATTTGACTGACTTTAATTTGGACCTCTTGGACACTTGGCTTGATGTATCCTGCTTGTCTGACAAGACTGGTGTTCCAGCATTCCTCAATGCAGCTGGCATTTCCTGTATGATCAAAGAGCCGAAAGATTCTGAAATTGGATTCTTGTCGACTAATATATCCTCTGTCACTCCCTCAGTGTTCTCATGGGATTCTTCCACAGAAAAGGAACGACCAAAGTCAGATAATGGTGGTGCTGAGGGGATCACTTTGGCTGGAAAATCAATGTCTTCTAATATAATTTGTTGACTTGTCTCCTGCATATTAGACCAGACAGTTAACTTCCATACCAAAACTGTGTGTTGAAAATCTCAAAAAGTCACTCAAAAAAGGAAAACAAAATGGCACAATAGAACTCAAGTAAACAGGTAATAGACAATAAAACAACAAAGGGTTAGATCCACCTAAGGGACAGAGAAACGATATACAAGTTGAAACCAATGCTACTAGGATCTTGAGCATGCAGATGAGTCTTTACACATTAAACAAGTAATCACATTTTCTCTAACATAGTGGATGTAAAGTTTTGTCATCAAATGATGGCAGCTATCCAAATCAACAACATATCTCTAGCTTTATATGAGTTTCTACCACACGCATCACTTAAGATGCTAAAACGCTCATACAACATATTACTACCCAAAAAGGCATCAGTTAACATCTCATGGCTTGCTGCGGCAGGCTACAAAATTAGTAAACTTAATGCAGCTCTGCAGGTATAGCTATAAGCATTTCAACAAAAAACATTCTATATTAAGTAATAATGATTTGCTGGGAACAGACCTGATGGGCCTCCACGTCTGCTGACACACTCTGTTCTGGAGCCACCACATGGCTGCTGGCCTCCTGTGCATTTCATCAAACGCTTAGAACACAATGACTGAACACAGCTTGTGCAAAAATAACAACAAAGTTTTCCACGAGCATAAAGGAGAAATCGCTAGTAGCTACTACCTGATAAGGATGCGGCTCCTCTTTGTCCTCAGGCAGTGGCGGCATGTAGGGCGCATCCTCCATCTCAAGTGCCTCGCGCAGCGACAGCCAGAGCAGCCTGTACTCCCTCTTGGAGGCCCCGAGCCGCAGCGTGTCACCGTTGACCAGATCCACCGGCGTGTGGGGTGGGATCCGCTGCCCCGACACCCATGTCCCGTGCACTGAACCGAATCAAACCCCCCACAACGATGTGGAAATGGTGAGTTAACTTCCCGGAATACTAGGACGCTGGACCTCCGCAGGAAATTTCGATAAGGGGAAATGAAATCTCAGCACAAATTCCGCGATTAACAAGGTGTCAGCGGCGCTAATCGCATTCGGAGACAACCCAATCGAAATGAGGAACCGACCCTAGTAAAATTTCCCCAAATCGCATATGCTACAGTTAAGAACACGAACCGGTTCACACAGAGCAGAGGACAGAGCGGCTGGTGTTCTCACCGGAGCGGAGGTCGATGACGGTGATTCGGCGCTGGCGGCGGCGGGCCTGGAGCTGGAGGTGGAAGCGGCTGACGCTGGGGTGGTCGACGAGCACGTGGCAGTCGGGGTGCCGCCCCACCGACACCGGCGGGTCCTCCTCCTCTTCCTTCACACCGCGATCGGGCGACGAAGGGGGTGCGTTGAGGAAGATGTGTTTGAGCACGACGCCGCCCTTGGACACCGCGAACGCCGGGATCGGGGCGTCCCCGTCCGCATCGGCCACCGTCGCCATGTCGTGTTGCATCTCCCCCTCCTCAATCGCTCTGGGTTGCGGTGGCGAGGAAGGTGGGAGAAGGGGGGTGGATCTCTGATTCGAGGCTCGGGAGTGGGGGATTCAAATGCGGCGAGGGGGAGGCGGAGGCGGCGGCGGGCGGAGGAGAAGAGACGTTGGAGCGGGGGAAGCCCGGCCGGCGGGTTTGGAATTTGGAAGCTTCGACCGGGGTTGCAACGGCTAGAAATCGGAACGCGTGGGTCTCCAGCAAGTGGGCCGAAAAATGGGTTCGGCCTGGTCAAGGTCTGTGGGCGTTTGGCCCATTAGCGGCGTGGCGAGCGACAATCCGCTGCCTGGGCTGGGCTAGGCTTACTCGTGATATGAGTGAGAAAGGGACCCATGTTGCGATTCTGTTGCATGCAATATTCAACATCAGCGCGCCCCTCCTCACTCCTCCACCGACACAATACCCATGTTGCGACTCAATGTGCCTGCAACATCGCACCAATCCAGGTTGCGTGCGAGTCATGTTGCGAGCCATGTCCGATGCATGTTGCGTGCAACATCGCACCAATCCAGGATACGTGAGAGCCATGTTGCGAGCCATGTCCAATGCATGTTGCGTGCAACATCGCACCATGTTGCGAGCCATGTCCGATGCGTGCAGGATCGATAGTGGGGAGGGCGTCCGATTTTTTGACCGTGTCGGATGTCTGCTCCTTAGCATTACTGTTAAAAAAACTTCTCTCTCCATGTTGGTTGGCGTAGCTAGAATTTTGATCTAAGGTACTCATTATGATTTTTTCCAATACAATACACAACACCAAAACTATCCGCATAAAAATGATGAAAACTCATTGCATTATCATACAAACTCCTATTAGAATGAATAATCATGTAGTTTTCTTTTTTATAAATATATTAGTATTACATGATATATGTATCAAAGTATTATATAGAAAAATGGGTCATACATGTCAATACACAAGAATACCCCTAGCTACGACCATGACTGCATGTCACGTGACAGGAGCACAAGCGCGACACTGCAATAACGTGTATGTCTATGTGTAGATGCATACTAATATTTATAATATTTATAAACAGTGGTAGATCTAGAGGTTGGAGCTTGAGCCTTTGTCCCCTGCGAATCCATGGAGCCTCCCTCAACCCCCTTCAAAATTTAGACAACATGGATGGAGAACGACGAAAACATGAAACCCCCTTTAAAAATCATACTTAAAAGTCTATTTTTAAGTCATATTCATAATCCATCTAGATGTATTTTGTTTATTGTTATAATATTCTCTCTGTTCCAAATTACTTGCCGCTTTGATTTTTCTAGATATATTTATTTTGTTATGTATCTAGACATAATATATATATAGGTAATATATATTTAACACACAGTGTGTTAAATATTATTAACACACCAGCGGAGCACTGCCGGAGCTCCCAAAATCAAGCCCATCATTTGCAGCCGTAAAAAATGGCATGCAACCGTAAAATCCTACCAACTGACAATCCGCACAATTAAATCCCCTAACAGTTACCTCTCCCTCTTATTTATCTTCTCTTTTTTCTCTCTTCCTGGTCTTTACGGATTTGGAGAAGCGATAATCGGTGGTCATGACGGCGGTGAGGGAATCCTTGGCGGTTGGGATGTGGAGGCCGGTAGCTTCGGAGTGTGCCCCACCGACGTCTTCTTCTAATCTGGGACGCCTAGCTTGTGCTGGCTATCGAATTCTAGGCTTCGAGCCGCTTTCACCTCGGTGGTTCGGCGGCGGGGAGCAACGTCAGCACGGTGGGCTGTTCGTCGTCTTCTGTCCACGGCGGTAATTGGTATTTAGGGTGCGTTTGGCAGGGCTCCGGCTCCGGTTGTAGCAGCTCCGGCTGTGACTGTGCTGGTAGAGCGGATTCTGTGAGGGAGCTGAATCCGTTTTAGAAAAACATTTGTAATATGGATAATAGAGTGACATACCCACAATAACCTTCTCTTTTTTGTTTTTTTATCTTCCCTTTTATTTTTATTTTTTCCTTTCCTATTTATCTAAGGTTGGTTGGAGTAATAAAAAGATGAAAGATGTTTCTCGTTTGTTGCAGAGAACTTCCGCTCCTTCCTTATCTTTCCACCGACCGACCCTGTACACACACAAAAATCCTGCATCCTCGCCTATCGCTCCAGGACTCGGTCCATCACCTCGCCAGCCACCTCCCGCGCCGCTCTCTCCAAGCACCGGCCGGCCTCCACCTCCCCTGTGCCCGCAGAGCTCACCGCCGACCGCCTCGCCGCCGGCCATCTCCATCCGCGACCCGGAACTCGCTGCCAGCCATCTCCACCGGCGCCCCGGAGCCCGAGCGCCCGCCGCCATCTTCTCCGGTGCTGCTGACCGCCGGACGCCTCCTCCTCGCGCCTCCCCTGCTCCGCCGACATTCGGCGAGCCGCTGCCCCACCTCCACTGCCGTCGGCAGTGGGAGTCGCCGCCGCCTCCTGCTCCGGCCGTGAAGCCGCGTGCCCCAACGCGTGGCAACCTCCCCTGTTCCGTCGACGGGGTCACTCCGGTGTGGAAAGGATGGAAGGGAGCGGTGGCAATTTGGTTGTAAATAGAGCGAAGTTCAAGGGCAATTCGTAACACCTTTCCTTAAAACGCAGAGGGAGCGGGGAGAGCTAGTATTTTCAGCTCCGCGCGCGAGAAAAGGCTCCAGAGAGCGGTTTTTACGGCGGCTTCCGTGGCGAAGCCGTTTTCATCCGGTCTTTGGTAGGGATTCTCCAAAAAACGGCTCCCGAGCATGAGTAGAATCTCTACCAAAGGCACCCTTAGTTTTTGTGTTCCAAAAATCTTTTCTCCGCCGAGATTTCCTTCCTTGCAGACCGCGGCATGTAACGAGCCATCAATGGAGGCCAAGAACTTTGCGTGGGGGAGAAGACAGATTGGATCCATATTAGTGAGCCTCGGTTCTCTGAGTGAATCTATGGTTGCAATCTTGTATATTATTATTACTGCAAAATTATTATTATTATTATGGTTTTATATTTTTCACACAAAGATCAATAGCTATATCCGAATTGCCTCACTGTGTTCTACCTCCCGTTATGCACATGTCATTTTTACTATAACCAAGTTCGAACATGTTAACTCACCATACCGTTATGCCTATGTTCGAACACGTTCCCGGATGCCATTTTCACTATTGGAGTATAAGTGAATTGCTCACCTTTTCTCATCAGCTTAACCTTTTGGGTTGAACTGGTTGGTGCATGCAACTCAATATGGTATCAGAGCCAGAGGTCTCGAGTTCGAATCCTGGCGGACAGTTAATTAAATTAATTACAGCCCCACTCCAATATCCACGTATGCGGCCCGGGAGCACACGTGAGGGGAGTGTTGGAGCATAAGTGAATTGCCCACCTTTCCTCATCAGCTTAAACTTTTGGGTTGAACTGGTTGGTGTATGCAACTCAATATTCACAAATTCGTGGAAATTTCGATTAGGGAAATGAAATCTCAGGACAAATGCCTCCCGGTGGCCAGTGTGACCGTGTTCTACCTCCCGTTATGCACATGCCATTTTTACTATAACCAAGTTGACATATCATGACTTAGTTAACTCACCATACCGTAGTAAAGTTGTTTACTACAACTAAGTTAACATACCATCAATTGGTCATTAGAGATAATACCAGCGTTTACCAAGTGAACATAACACAATTCATTAATCCACATCCGATCTTAATAGCTACCTTTTTCTACTATAAACAACAAAAAGTACATACCATCAATTCAAACTCAAAATACCATAGTTTAGGTCACGGGTATTTTGGCAATTATCTTAAAAAATAACATGCCATCGATAAATATCAAAACAATACGCTACATCAACAATGACCAAATTCAACTGTTGTGATAAGTAATATTTGTGGATTGTAAAGATGTACACAAAAATGATCCAAAAGTACGATCTGACAGAATAGCATGATCATGGCTGCGAATAAGGTGAGATGCGCTCAAAGAGTCCATATCACAAAGAAGGGAGAGGGTTCGGCATGTCATCCAAAACAACTATGATTAACAAACAACCTGGGAAACCTTATCTTGGGGGGATACACCAATTACCATACAAACTGGGAAACCTTATTACACCAAGTACGACAATTAACACTGCATATATTTACATGACATGAGGAATATGTGACACCTTATCTTGGGGGTAATTGTGGCATTGGTACATGCCCTTCCTCCTCCTCACTCTCCGCGATGGGCGTGATGTTAGATACAGGTTCTCTCTTTCAAATTAGCTTTTTTGGCAATACTCTATTGGTGAATTATGCATTCACCTAATTGATATGGGGCATATAGCTTCACCTGCCCTGGGCGGTTGAGAAACAAAACGGTTAAATAGAAGTTACTAATTACTCATACCTTCATCATGGGATGCAGTGTACGAGATCTTGATTATGAGAGCATGACGAACCTAAACATATGAGGAACAAGCTCAAGATTAGAAAAATATGGAACACAATGTTTGACATTTGACATGTTCATTTTAAATTCAGAAAGCTTGTCACATGTTATGCACATAGCACAAACAAAGAACTTTGCGTGGGGGAGAAGACAAAGATTGGATCCATATTAGTTTGTGTTGTTTGTCTCTGTTATGGTCTCTAGATGAGCCTCAGTTCTCTGAGCGAATCTATGGTTGCAATCTTGTATATTATTATTACTGCAAAATTATTATTATTATTATTATTATTATTATTATTATTATTATTATTATTATTATTATGGTTTTATATTTTTCACACCAAGATCAATAGCTATATTTGAGATCCAACACTTTTTTCTTTCTGTAAAAGTTGTGCATATAGGAGTAATTATTTTGTAAGCTTGGTTTATAGTTCATGTTTGAAGTAGATGAGAAAAAATAATTTTTACTCCTGGCGATGAGAAAGAAGTAATTCTTGTATGTACAGATTTTTACTATCTTCATTGAGAACGAAGGTTCTCATTAGAGCGAATTATGGAGCTGATTTTTAAAAAATCCCCTCGCCGATGAAACTAGAGTTCGGGAGTTTTCTAAGTCCGGAGAAAGTTTCTTCTTCTTAATGAAAACACGTGGGATGATCTTACCACATCAGGCCTAGTTGGTCTTCATTGAGAACGAAGTAATACATGCCCAATAGCTGACTAGATCTAGTGACAGCTGATTACATCCGGCAAAACACTACTGGTTGATTCGAGCAATATCACCATTCACCAGGGATCTATTTTTACTTCTCGGGATTGAAAAGGAGTAAAAGGGAGGGTTTGTACTGTTGCAGATGAAAACAAAGTAATTACTACCTAGAAGTGAAAAAGAGTAATTTCGTGATCAAGGGATGGTTTTTTTACTACCGACAATAAGAACGTAGTAATTAATGGTCCCAGACCCACATCGTCAGCCATCCAATGAGCAATGATGTGATCACAGATCGATTAAATCTTGATTCAATAAAGAAAAATTATTAAAAAAAGTTGATTAGATCTAATCATCAGTACGCTCTATTTTTTACTACTAGGGAGCAAATGGTTGTAATTCTAAAGGCAGGACGATATGCGTAATTCTCATGCATGTATTATTATTAACTCATGCCCATGACCATAAGACTTGAGTGTCGGACATGGGTGCATGCACTCTGTATTCTTTCCATGCATGCCCGTTGGTCCCTAAAATCTCTCTCCCTGAAACCTCTCCCCCATCTCTGCACGCACATGCAAATGCAAGTGTTTTATTTTATTTTATTTTATTTTTTTAAGACGTGCAAAGCACGTTTTTCATTAAGAGAAGAGAATTTTACAAAACACGACTCTAGAAGAACCTCTAGAGCGTGGGACAACAAGAACAACAGCACGGACGACAAGAAGAAAATAAAAAGACCACGCCACCATCACCACAACCACCACAGCAGAACAAGCACAACCTAAGGCAGCTGAAACGAGAACACCGCGGACACCCACACATCATCGATCGCCTCACACCCCGGACCAAACAAGGTAGAGCTAGCGGTCTTGCAAGACGAAGCCTCCAAGAGGGGAACGGCGCTGCCGCCGTCGACGTCCGTCTGCTAACGAGGGAGCAGACCAAGTTTTCACTTGGCAAGAGCAAGGAGAATGGAAGCCCGACAGCACCCTCAACAGGGAGAACTACATCCAGAAATGCAGCCGCTGTCCGCTCGGCAACGCCAGAGCAAAGCTTTCGCTAGGCTTCCACGTCCATCCACGCAGCCGACCGAGCTTGGTTGAGGACAGAGGCAGATCGATGGAAAGGCAGCGGGCATTCGCAGAGATGACGAGATCGAACAACAGCAGGCCAGCGAACCACAAAGAAGAAGCTCCTCCGAACCGGGTGACAAGCAGCAGAACAGGGCAGTGGCCGGCCAAAAGGCGGCGCAGGCACACCATGGCACGGGGCGGACGGCGACGAGTGCCACCAGCGACGACGCCGGCGGAGGGCCAGGCAGGGGGGAGGGCCCACCCCCGAGGCCGACGGCGGCGAGCTCGGGAGGAGGAGAGAGCTCGGCCCCTGGCGGCGAGACGGAGGGAGAGGGGCCGTGGCCGTCTTCGCGGAGGTGGCACCGAGGCTTCCACCGGAGAACCGTGGTAGCCGAGTAGAGATGCAGTCGTCGCGGAGGGAGTAGTTGCGTCCAGCGGAGCGAGGAGGTGGCGCTGAGGGGTGTGGGAGGTTCACCAACGTCGGGTAGAAAGGGCCTCGACACTGCAGCCACAGTTCCTTCGCCACGCGCCGCCTGGCCGGGACAGAGGGTCACGGACACCGGCGGCGCAGGGCGGGACGAGGCTGACGACGAGGAAGAGCAGGGAGGGCCGTGGCCGCCGAAGGGAGAGGGTGGTCCGACGGCCGGGACGGAGGAGGTGGGCCGGCCCCCACCCAGATCTAGGGTTAGGGCGGGCCGCCACGGGGGGCGCCGCGACCATGGCGCGAGAAGGTGCCGCGGCCGCGAGAGGGGAGCCGCGCGCAGCCACCAGGCGCCACATGGCCACCCGCCACCGGGCGGTGGAGGTATCCCGCCGCCCATAGAACGGGCATAGGGAGGCGAGAGGGACGTCCGGGCGGGGTGGGAGAGGAGGTGCGTCATGACACCGCCCGGCCGGCGCCGCCGAGAAGGGGCGAGGGGACGGCCGGCTGCGGAGAGGCGAGCCACCACGAACCGGGTAACCGCCGGCACGAGCCGGGACGGCAGACAGGAGCGGCCCGCCGGAATCTGGGAGGGTGGTGGCGCGACCGAGGTGGTGAACCGGTGTGGTGGGAGAGGAAAGAAGAGAAGAGGAGGAGAAAGCGGCACCGCTTTGGGGACCGTTGCCGGCCGCCGGTCGGGTGGCGGCGGCCGCATGGGGTGGGGGCTAGGGGCGGCGGCGGAGGTGCCCCTCGAGCCGCCTCACAGAGACGACGCGAGGGGGAGACCTCGGAAAAAGCTTCGGCGGACGAAAGCTCTCTCCTTGTTGGAACGCTTTCGGCGACGGAGATGATGAGCTCGTGCTCTGCATGCAAGTGCAAGTGTTAACTGCCCTGAGGGTGCGTTTAGTTCCCTAAAATTTTGGGGCCAAAATTTTGGGAGTGACTTTGAAGCTCTATTAGAGATAGTAAATATAAACTAATTATAAAACTAATTACATGAATGGACGGGAAATTCCGAGACGAATCCATTAAGTCTAATTAATCCGTCATTAGAGATTGGTTACTGTAGCACAACATTGTCTAATCATGACATAATTAGGCTCATTAGATTCGTCTCGAAAATTAAAGTAGAGGTTGTAGAATGGGTTTTGTCATTAATCCATATTTAATACTCTTAATTAGTGTCTGAAGTTTGATGTGACGGATAGTTAGGTGAAATTTTAGGAACTAAACGGCCCTTGAGTTGGCCGTGGCTGGCCGGAGACGCGTAAGTCCGACCAACAATGAATAGCAATTAGTCTGCCACCGGACATTAAAATAGACATATAAATCTAATCATTCTTGCATGATTATTGCGTAGTTGACTAGCAGACATTAATACTATTATGCATACAGTGCACGTGTAGAATGAATTTTCCATATATATATATATATATAAGAAATCAAAATGACAAGTAATTTGGTAAGAAGGGAGCAGTTGAGATGGAAACTTGTTTTACAAAAATTCATATGAAATGGTAAAATTCAAGTGCATGTGCACTAGATAGAATACACATCTTATCTTGGTCTTATTGGGCCAGCTCGGCTGGAAAGAGGCTAGCTAGGCCCGTCAAATATACAGGCCCGCGGTTGTTTTTTCCCCAAAACGTGGGAGCGAGCCATCTCCGTCCGTCTGAACCGGCGGTACCCTGCATCCCGATCTTCAATCGGTGGCCAATCCTAGCGCTCGCCTGCTCGCGCAATGCCCAGCTCCGGCGGCGGTGCGGGAAAAAATTGTGATTATAGAACTCTCTCCAAACGTGATTCACTATTTTGATAATCTTTGTGGGTGACTACTCGGCTTGGCCCGGATGCTGTGCGGCCGAGGTGCTCAGGCTCCCATCCGATGGAACCAATTGCCAAGCTGCCATCCGCATCCCGCAAAGAGCCAATAAGCAAGCAGGTAGGTTAGCGAGATTTTTGTTATCAGCTTCTCTCTGTTTCAATTCAATTAGTCTATTTTTGGAGGTTTTCTGCGATTTGACTAACAATTTAAATTTTAGTGGTAGATTTCAAAACTTAAGAACATCAATAGTATTAGCATGTTCAAAAAGTTCATTGATACTAGCAAGACAAAAATTTCACACACAATTCGTACTATGTCAGAAACGATTTATAAGACCGGTGCTATAATGTCTCCATGGCCAGTTAAAAAAACTAACCATACGTAAATGGTCATAGAGATCATGCATTTCTATGGCATAATGACATATTTGATGCCTATCAAACTGAACAAGTCTTTATGGACTTGGAAGTCCACCCCTGTACATATATCTTCTCATATACTAGCATCATGCCCGTACGTTGCTACGGGCTATATATAAATATCTTAATAACCATAGTTTAAATGGTATAAAATGCCACATAATGAAAAACAGTTTAGAATGCTAAACCTAAGACAGTGCAATTAATTTTGACCATACTGTTCATGTATAATAACTCTACATAGGGAAAAAATTGTATATATATAGGGTGATGTTTTATGAAAAAAAAGAAGAGCCTCGATGGTCTATATGTGCATGGAAGAATGGAGCATCACTCGCTCTGATCTACTTGTGCGTCATCTGCAATTTGTGAGCTACAGATCCGAGGGCCCTGTTTAGTTTCTGGAATTCTCATCAAAATTTTCACCTAGAGGACCGTGTCAGTTCATTTCTTCTCTCTGTGCACGCAACCCAATGCAAAAAATTTCATCCATTTCACCAAAATTTCAACCAACTAAACGGGGATTGGCTCTGAATAGCCAGCACATGTGGGACTTTGCAGGCTACACACTATGCAATCGTCCGTGAGTAACTGCGCAGTAAAAGTCATGCTTACAAAGTTGAAAGAGGCATCTGCCAACTTATTTTCAGAGTAAAGTTTTATTACAGAAAAGTAGGAGACTAAGAAGAATACTCCTACAAGACTCAGGAATTCACGATTGATTGCTCACCGATCTCAAATTCAAAATTTCGAAATAAAGATCTCTAAATAAATTCCTTTAGAATATCAAACCAGAGGGCATGTGCTGCAACACTTTCTTTGCCTTGCAGTCTTGCACTGAAATCACATAGATGGGTTATTATATATCTTTGGTCACCTTGAAAGAATTGTATATACAAGTCCAACATCCAGCTTACCTCTCTTTCATGTAAACCAAATTGCAAAATTCTATGAAACTGAATTGCAGGACAACATATTTCACTCGACAAAATAGGAGTGTTATCCAAATCTTCTAAATTCAAATTGACATAGCTGATAGCTCTAACCTTCCAGGTGGTCCTAGAAGTGCACTTGATATGAGTTCTACAAGTCTTCAGAACCTGAAGGCGTTTAGAAAAGAAAATAATTAATTGCCTGCTAGTTCTGAAAAATAAAAACAAACTGATGTTAAACCCAGTCATCTCGCATTCACACTAAGGAGTAAAAATGATAATGTTCAGAGCAGTAGAAATATATTGTTCTATCTGAACAATAACCACAAAGAAAAATAGCAGTTCCAAGATATTGAGCGAATGGAATGTAGATGCAAACTAATTCAGGGAAAATAAAAAAGGAAGCATAAAGCCAATGTATGCAGTGGGAGCACCATCTTAATCTGTTTTCAACCACTTCTTCACAATGCAAATAATGTAGAAATATTTTTTTTGAGTTGGCTTGTACAACGAGAAAACCATTTTGATTTCGCAGCAGTTACAAGCTTTGTACATTGGTCTGCACAAGAAGAGAAGAGATAATGAGTATATATCCTGAAAATGGGATGTGAGGAAATTGAATTGAGGTAACCTCTTTTCATGCTTTGACAAAAAAAATTGTTAAGAAACTTTAACATATTTTTTGTCACACTGTTTATTATCATGTGAAACTAATATGGAGCATGCAGTTATCCTTGATACATCTTGGCTTCCCTTGGCAAGAATATAGGTCCGCTGATAGAATCAGAACAACATGGTGTCATAGTTTCTCATACGAACCCCCCCCCCCCCTGTTTATTATGATGTGAAACTAATATGGAGCATGCAGTTATCCTTGATACATTTTGGCTTCCCTTGGCAAGAATATAGGTCCGCTGATAGAATCGAACAACATGGTGTCATAGTTTCTCATACGAACCCCCCCCCCCCCTCCCTAGTGAGGAAAAAATTCAGACCTTGGAGGATGACAACATGGTTAAAATCAACTGCATAGCTATATTGCCTTATGTATAGCACTTTTATAACCTCTTCTTACCACTAAACCTGTCCACTTAGTCTGAAACCACACTGCACATTTTCAGCTTTCAATAACTATGAACAACAAATAGCCGCGTAGTCTCCTGACTCCTGTTTATGAAGAACTACTACATTACCTCCGCTGACGTTGGCGAATTCTAGAGTGTTGACGGCATCGTACCATGCTTCCTCACAAATCACTACACAAATTTTCCTGAATTGTGAGCAATTTGATGACATCAACAGAACAACATGCGGAGGGAATGAACAGAGGATCGGAATTGAAGGAAAGGGGAAGGTAGCTCGTAGCATCTTACCTCTCCCTGCGTCTATCTGAGTTGTGAGGTGCAGCGTGACGTTGAATTCCGACGCCTCCACGTGGTCGTGGACGACCTCGTGCCGCAAGAGGCAGTGGGCCAAGCAGCTGGCGCCGCGGATGACGGCACGTTGGCAATCCGCGTGGAGACCTTTCATCGGAGCTTTCTTTCCACCACCGCTACCACCTCATCGAAAACACACGCAACTGACGGAAGAAGAAGCCATGGCAGCTGATCTCGATTCCGCCGGGCAAATCAGCGAAGCCGCAGGGGATCGAGGCTCGGCGTAGAGGGCCGGCGGCGGCGGGGAGGGCGTCCGCCGATGGGGGCGCCGCTGTCGAGCCGACCTGGCTTCGTGCGCGGCTTCCCGCCTGTGCTTGCGGCCGACCGACGAAGAGTAGGTGGCAGAGGAAGGCGGCCACGGATGGCAGCGGCGCCGAGATCTGCGTACGAACGTAGGGGCCGAAGCGGCGCGATGGCGGAGGCGAGGTCGCGGCGTTGCGGATGAGGGGGAGGTCGCGGCGCGATCTATGCGGAGTGCAACGTAGGAGGGAGGTGGGCCGCGATCGGACGCGTAGAATCGATCACGGAGGGCGCGGGGTGCGAGGGGGAGCCGCGCGGGGTGGGAGGGGCAGCCGCGCGGGGTGGAGGCGGACGCACGGAGGACTGGCAAAAGACGTACAAGTTTTTCTCGTAAGGTCATTCTTTTTAGTAGTATAGATATAGAAAAAGTCAGCAGGGGCCTCTCCTGTTGTTTGTCTCAAAGTGAAAAACCAAACTGAACAAGAAACGCATGGTACAGGACACATGAAAATTTATTTTACTAGTTATACATTCAGATTTTAGAACCTAAACTACTGAGCTGGTCCTTCAGTTGCCTCTAAGATAAGCATCCTGGATCCCATGCAGCTTGGCAGCCACCTCCTGCATGCTGATGCGCTCTTTGGGGGACGTCTTGGTGCAGCAGAGTCCAATGCTTAGCACAGACTGCAGAATTTGCGCCCCGCTATCCCTGATGGTCGCTGAAATGTCCTCTCTCTGTTCTAGCTCTTGGAGCAGCTGTGGGTCAACAATCTGCAACACATTGTCAGGGAAGTTGATCTCTGTTAGCTTTGCAATGGTCATCCCATCCTCGAACATGCCATCTGTTGGGCTCCTTCTGGTGAATATCTCTAGAAGAACAACTCCGAAGCTGTAGACATCCGTGGCAGGGGAAACCTGACCACCTGCAGCGTATTCTATAGAGCACATGTAGGGAGGTTTAGTTGTAGTAAGCATAGAAATTGTAGAATGCATCATTATTTAGTTTGTAAGCACAAAGTGAACATGGACAGTACCTGGAGCAATGTATCCAATTGTTCCCTTGATTGCAACCGAAGAAGTGGAATTTGAGCCAACAAAAGATGATGATGCTGTATCAAATTTGAACCTTGCGAGCCCAAAGTCTCCAATATGAGCCACCATATTATCATCCAGAAGAATGTTGCTAGGTTTCAGATCACAATGTACAATGGTTCCTTGGTGGTTATGATGTAGATACGCCAAAGCTTCTGATACATCCACCATGATGCTTAACCTTTGTGCTAGTGGTAAAAAATATGAATAACCTTCACTATCTCGAGTCAAGTACAGCAAGTTATGCAGATCTCCTCGTGGCATGAACTCATACACTAATGCTTTGAAATCATTTCCATTAGTATCAATGCTTGAGCATGCAGTTAAGATGCGAACTAGATTGCGATGTCGCACATTTCTCAACGCATTACATTCTGCAATGAAACTTTTTTGGGCTCCTCTTGTGTCTAGGCTGAAAACTTTGATGGCAACCAGTCTTCCATCTTGAAACAGTTTCCCTTGATAAACAGAACCATATCTTCCTGACCAATTAGATTGGATCTTGCGAAGCCCTCTGTTGCTCTAGCAAGATCACTATGAGAAATTTTGGGGAGTTCTCTCTCACTCCCAAAAGAGGGTAAAGAAATAGCTTGTGTCTTCTGTTTTCGCCTCCGGAATGTCAAAACAGAAATGACCACTCCGAGTAAGAGCACTATGGCTAATGGGATGAGTACTTTCAGTAAAACTGATAGCTTGTGCTTTGATGAATCCAGGCGGATGGTAGGACATGCAGGCAGGTGTAACTCCAGCATACCACCACAAAGCCCGGGATTGCCATCAATCAGCGCCGCTGTTGCGTTTTTGAATATCCCTTTTGTTGGGACCTCACCTTTAAGATTGTTGAATGACAAATCTAGTTGCTCAAGAACTTGTAAATTGCCAAGTGATGCCGGTACCGACCCAGTTAAGTTGTTGTGAGACAAGTTGAGCATTTTTATGCTACTTATGTTTCCAAACGAAGAGGGGATGCTTCCGCTGAAAAAGTTATGGTCCAGCTCGATATCTTCCAAACTTTCACAATTACCCAAAGATCTAGGAAGTTCTCCAGATAGATTATTAGATGAGATTTGTAAATATATGAGTTGTTTGGCATTGCCAACATCGATATGCAATGTCCATGTAGGTTGTTTAAGGATAAGCTAATTCTCACTAGTGTTGGAATCGCGAAGATTTCTTTTGGTATACTGCCATTAAGATTGTTGGAAGAAATGGTCAATGTCTCAAGCATTTGGAGCTTTCCCAGGTTCGGTGGTATATATCCGTTTAGTTGGTTCCAATCCAGATAGAGGTCTACCAAATGAGATAGATTTGAAAAGGATGATGGAATGAGTCCTGTAAAGAAATTGTCCACTAACAATACCCTTTGCAGACTGGTGAGAGTCCCAAGCCATTCCGGAAGCACACCAGTAAAATTATTCCCAGGCAGTGCTAAGGCGATTAGGTTGCGAAGGTTAGCTATGCCAGAAGGAAAATCCCCAGATAGTTGGTTTCTTCCCATGTAGAGATACTGGAGCTGACCGGAAAGGTTACCTACAGAATTCGGTACTTGGCCTGCTAAATGATTACCTTCTACTGAAAATATTCTTAGTTCAGTGCAATTGCCTAAGCTCTCCATAAATTTCCAGTCTTGCTTATTATTTGCTTGGAGTTTGTTAAACTCAAGGTTTAGCCAAGTAAGTTCAGAAAGTCTGCCGATGGAGCTAGGCACCACCCCAGTGAACTTATTCCTTGTCATATCAATGTCGTTCAGCTTGGAAGCATTTGTTAATGAAGATGGGATATGCCCATGAAAGGAGTTCACACCTATCTCGAACAACTGCAGATTGGGTAGAGAGGTGCCAACGCTGGATGGTATAACTCCGGAAAAAATGTTGAAAGAAATGGAAAACAATACTAGATTAGAAAGGTTCAGGACGGGCTTTGGAAACTGACCTGACATTTTATTTTGACCCACGTAAAGCAGCTGCAACGCTTGCAAATTTGCAATCTCATTTGGGATGTTTCCCTCGATGTTATTCTTTGCACAAGTAAATGTCTGTAGCATTGTGGCATTGGCAAGAGAAGCTGGGATGGTTCCAGTAAGATTATTTGCAGCAAGTTCAAGGCTTTCAAGGTGATTAGGAAAATCTGCAGGGATCTGTCCAGTTAATTGGTTCCATGACAGGACTATGATCTTGAGATTTGAGCAGTTTGCAAGTGGAGGTATTTTTCCGTGTTATTATTCAGGTAGAGGATTTGAAGGTGATGCATGCAACCAAGGGACACAGGGATCTCTCCACTGAATGAATTAGCTGACAGGTCTAGGAATTTCAGGAATGTTAGGTTTCCAAGTGAAGGAGAGATTTGCCCTACTAGACCTTGGTTTGTAAGATTAAGAGAAGTGACACGACTTGGTTTCTTGACCGAACACACGACACCTTCCCAACTGCAGAAATCGGTGGTGTCATTCCAGGACATCAGAGCATGTTGTGGATCAAGACCTATTTCATTCTTGAAATCTAGCAGAGAGAGCTTGTCTGTGTAGTTTCCATTAGAGGAGCAGATGACAACATGTGTACAGCACGCCGTGAGCGCAAAGGCAATCTGTCCCATTGCAGTAAGCTTCATGGCCATTTCGCTAGTTTGTTGAATTCCTACCATGATAATGTGCATAAAAATGGGTTAAAACAGTTACTGTTTTTCATTTATGTTTATCTACTTGTCGGCCTATATAACTTGTTGTGTCTAACATATATTTCATAGCACACATATTCATTTTAAATGGCTGGACTGTTAAGATGAATAGAAACATGGTAGACAAAGTGTCTACTTGCAGGGTCTATACATCTCTCAAGGATATTCTATAGTTTTAGCATATGCTTGGGTAATTTTTCTGTTATCTCAATTAGCTGATCATCTCTTGTTATACTTGTCAGATTAACTTCCTTACCACTAGTTTTGTTGATTGTTGTAGGCAGAATATGATCACCAAGCCAATAACGAGAGTTTCAACAAGATGGATATGGTGATGCATCCATGCTTACCTCTCGGTGGTATGCACTTGAAGTCGGTCGATCGCCCTTACTCAAATTGTACTGCTTGCACGAGTAAACGCTTGATGCTGCATCTGGTGCACCAGAAATGAGTGGTTATTTGAAGGAATTAATCCTACTGTTCAAAACTGCAGGAGGAAGTTCATAGCTGAATTCTCCCTAGTCATCCTTAGAGCTCGGCCAGATTCAGTAGCTCAAATGACCAGTTGGCTAGATGGCCTCTAGAAGTTTGTTGGGTCTCCCTTTTATTTTCCTCTGTTCTCTTTTACCTTCCTCTCCCTTCCTTTTGTACTCAAACTTCAATCTTATTTTTTAATATATTATAACCAGTAGGGGCTTTGCCCCTCCTGTTCTTCTTCAAAAAAAAAAGGATGGGAGGGTTGCTAGCTCTGTCATCTGCCATCAATCATCTTTAGATCGCAGAAGAAATAGGCACCAAAGTCACCCATATGGTCCCAGGTTGACCTGAAGTCAAGCAAAGTAAAGTCCACGTATGTAGACGTCAGTGTCGCAGGGTCACTGTCAAGGACCTTTTGGAGCTGAAAGTGATAAAGATGTGTTGGGACGACGACTGAGTCAATGCTCTGTTTCCTTGCTTAACCCGTTTAGTTGGTTGAAATTCGGTGAAATTGGTGAAATTTTTTTCATTAGATTACATGCACAGAGAGAAGAAATGAACTGACACGATCCTCTAGGTAAAAATTTTGGTGAGAATTCCGGGAACTAAACAGTGAACAGTCATCGTGCATCGACCAACAAGTACCGTGATGACTTGGTCTTTGTAAAACCCATGCCGTGTCACTTCTCTTAATCTTACAAACCAAGGTTTAGTTCCTAGTCGACCACGCAGCTTGTGAGTTCTGCCGATTTTTTCTTTTCAAAAACTTTGTTCCTGAATGCTCCAAAAAAATCTGTGTAACTTTTGTTTCAATTTTTTTTCTTCAAGATTGAATTTGAAACTTTTGGTTTTGATTTCCTGTCGCTTTTTTTTAAAAATCGATCACAAAGTTTGCTTGCATATTTTTTCTTTAGTTTTTTAAAGAGTAAACTATACAGCACGTCCTTAAACTATGACATGTGTCATTCTGGTCTACGAACTCTCAAATTGACCGTTTAGGTCCTCAAATTTGTAGGACTGTGTCATCCCGGTCCCTTACCTTACAAGTCACCTGTTTAGGTCCTCAAATTTATTCAGTTGTGTCATCTCGGTCCCCAAACATAGTTTTGAATCTCATCTGGGTCAAATCAAAGCGATCTAAAAACTTTATATAACAAATAATCAATAATTTTTTCATACAAACTCGAATAATAAACTTTACATCAAAACTATAGCCCATCTATAACTTTGCAGTTGAAAAGTTTTTGAATTAAAACTGTTTAGGATCCCCAAATATTCTTGTATGTTTATACATTTTGAAATTTGAAATTTAAAATTATGAAACAATTTTGGATATTGGTATGATCTATATGAAAGTTATAGTGATCAATACGATCTACAACTTTATAGTTGAATTTTTTTTATTTGAAGTCGTTTAATGTTTGAAAATTTAATTTTAAGTTGCAATTTTTAAAATTTATAAACATACAATAATATTTTGAGACCCCAAACAGTTTTAGTTCAAAAACTTTTCTGCTACAAAGTTATAGATCATGTTGAGAGCTACAATTTTGATATAAAGTTTGTCTTCATTCGAGTTCGTATGAAGAAATTATGAATTATGTGTTTGATATAATGTTTTTAGATCATCCTGTTTTGGTGCATGAGACTCAAAATCAAGTTTGGAGACTAAGGTGATACAACTGAATAAGTTTGAAAACCTAAACAGATGACTTGCAAGTTTAGAAACCGTGATGACACAACCCAACAAGTTTGAGGACCTAAACGATCAATTTGAGAGTTCATAAACTGGGATGACACACCCACGATAGTTTAGAGACCAGCCGTATACTTTACTCTTTTTTAAAAATTTCCGGAAAGAAAGGGGACGACGAGGCGAAAAAATGTCTAAAAATAGGCTGTCAGATAGCCATTTGCAGAGGCTGTTGGTGCGATCATACATAGCCCAAACTACTCTATTTCTCCTTCACCCGACATCTAATTTTCTCTCTCAATCTTCACACTCTTCAAATCTTGCAAAGCTAGCAGATCGGCAAGGTGCGGAAAGAAAAGAAACAAAAATCGATAATGCTAAAAATCGGACGTTTGGAATAAAAAAATGAACGGTTCGAGATATATTTATATAGTTCATTTTCGATGTTGTGACTATTGTTTTAACATGTCTCACAGTGTATGTTGTATGAAATACAGTGCTCATATTGCGGCGGGAATTTTCTATATCCCATGGTTAAACGACTTAGAGGGTGTCTGGATTCAGGTGACTAGAAGTAACTTGATTAATTTTAGTCACTTTGAGAGACTAATTTGCCAAATAGGTGGGACTAAGTGACTAAAATTAGTTTAGCCTCTAGTAGAGGTGACCCAGCTAAAAGGTGACTAAAAGAAGAGAGAAAGGAGAGAGAAAATGTGGACTTTAATGCTCTTTAACTCTCACTTTAATCAAGGTATCAAAACAAAAGGTGACTAAAAACTTTTAGTCTACTAATTTTAGTCTAAAGAGCTATCCAAACACCCTCTTAAGGTGGTGTTTGGTTGGGGAGGTAAATTTTTTCACTCTACTGTTTACAACTTTGACCGCTAATTAAAGTTATTAAATAAAAGCATAAACATTTACCTGTGTAGCATTGAAAAATATACCAAAAATCTACTTAAGTCACTTGACTGTGGGATAGAAAATTTCTACCGCAACATAAAACTACTCTCCGTCAGAGAATGTCACTTTGACTTTTTTCAGTCAAACTATTTGAAGTTTGACTAAGTTTATAATAAAGAATATAAATATTTATAACATTAAATAGGTATGTCATGAAAATATATTTCATAATGAATCTAATAAAACTTGTTAGATATCAAAAACATTAATATATTTTTATATAAACTTAGTCAAACATAAGATGGTTTGACTGAAAAATCAAATGACACTGTGACAGAGGAGTATGTTTCATGCAATATTCACTATGAAATATGAGAAAATAATAGTCGCAACATCGAAAATCAACTATTCAAACATATCTCATCCGTCTGTTTTTTTATTCTAGACGTCCGATTGTTAGCATTATCGAAGATTACTAGTATGCTGCCTGAATATTTGTTACGCAGCATATGGAGACCTATCTGTATCTCAAATCTTGAATAGAAGTAGTTTTTTTGTCCAGTAAAGAAGTACATAAGCATTGCACATTAAGGAAGTAACGTATGAACAAGAAGCCTCCTTTTGACATCCCAACCTCGTCATCGACGACAACGGCCCGGGAGTCAGCACTCAGCAGTGATGAAGCTACACAGCACCACTACAAAGTGTGCCATAAACCTTATATAAACTACAACGAGATCATATATCAAATTGACAGTCAACTATTCAATGTCACCTCAGATCGTCTGAGATAAGCCTCCTTTATTCCGTGCAGCCCTGCAGCCACTCTCTGCATGTCCATGCGCTCATTTGGGGATGGATTGGCACAGGAAAGTCCAATCTTTAGCACGGAGAGCAAACACTCCAAGCTTGAAGTTTCTTCTGAGACATCATGCTCTTCTTCGAGCAGATCAGGATCCATAATCTGTAATATCCTGTCAGGAAAGTTCATCTCAACGAATCTTACAATATTCAGTCCATCGTTGAACATGTCATCAGTTGGCCTCTTCCTTATAAATATTTCAAGGAGAATAATCCCAAAGCTGTAAACATCTCCAGCCGTTGTATATTCACCACCTGATGCATACTCTGTAGATTGCACACAAGAGTTATTTAGTCCAAAGATAACTCAGCACAATAGTACATGAAACTACGAAATGGTATGAAAATTAACATTACCAGGAGCAACATGTCCTATTGTCCCCTTAATACCAATTGAAGAAGCTGAGATCAAATCCGCAAAAGATGATGCTGCGGAATAAGCTTTGAACCTTGCAAGGCCAAAGTCTCCAATATGTGCTGTCATGTTGTCATCCAAAAGAATGTTGCTAGGCTTTAGATCACAATGAACAACAGTTCCTTGGCTGTTGTGGTGGAGGTATTCCAACGCGTCCGCGACGTGCACCACAATGCATAACCTTTGAGCAAGCGTAATGCGGTTTGAAGTTAAAGTGTTTGCATTATTTTGATCTGAGTATAGCAATGCATGCAAGTCGCCTCGGGGCATGAACTTGTAGACTAAGGCTTTGAAATCATTACCCTCTGAATCAGTACTTGAGCATGCAGTTAGGATAGGGACTAGATTACGATGCCGCAAGTTTCTCAGGGAATTACATTCTGTGATGAAGCTCTTTTGTGCTCCTCTTGTCTCTAAACTGAAAACTTTGACAACAACCACTGTTCTGTCTTGAAACAACTTCCCTTGATACACGGAAGAATACATTCCTTTACCAATTAAATTGGATCCTGAGAACCCCTCTGTTGCTCTGGCAAGGTCATTGTAAGAAACTTTGGGAAATTTGCTATCAAACTTGGGGAAAGATAAAATATTTGCCTTTTGCTTTCCCCTGCGAAGCACCATTACAGATATGACTATAACAAGTGACACAATGCTGGCTAAGGGGATTGCCACTTTTGCTACAGTACAATGCTTCTGCTTTCTTGATATTACAGGCATGGCAGGACATGCGAGCAGGTGTAAGTGTAACTCTAATGCCCCACCACAAAGCTCCTCATTTCCATCAATCCTCAGGGCAGTTACATTTCTGAATATGCCTTGTGTTGGGACCTCACCCTTAAGGTGGTTGAATGACAAATCGAGTTGCTCAAGCATGTGTAGACTGCCAAGAGGCATTGGTATTGGTCCAGTCAAGTTATTGCGAGACAAGTTGAGAACTTTTAGGGTGCTTAATTTTCCCAGTGAAGTGGGGATGGTCCCACTAAAATTATTCCGGTCCAACTTGACATATTGCAAGCTTTCACAATTACCAAGAGTGTTTGGAATATCTCCATATAGCTTATATTGGAAGAAAGCAGAAAACTGACGAGTTGTTTGGCATTACCTACTTCTCTAGGAAGTTGTCCATCTAGGTTGTTTGAAGATAAATCAATCTGTACTATAGTTGGAATTCCAAATATCTCCTTTGGTATCATACCTTGAAGGAAATTGTCTGAAATGCTCAATGTGTTAAGCATTCGGAAGTTTCCGAGGTTTGCAGGTAAATACCCACTAAATTTGTTAGAGTCAAGAAAGAGAGATACCAATCGAGACAAATTTGAAAGGGATGAGGGAATAAATCCTGTAAAGTTGTTGCGAGATAAGCCCATAATCTGTAAACCTTTTAGTGTAGCGATCCATTTTGGAAGGTCACCGGTAAATTGATTGTCATGTAGTGCTAACGCAACCAGGTTGGGAAGGTTTTCTATGCCCAAAGGAAAACCCCCAGATAGTTTATTTTTGGGAAAAGTCCGATTTACAATCTTGAACTAGCACACAAGTCTGGTTTTCAACCTTAAACTACAAAACCAGACATAAAAGGCCATCCAACTATCAAAACCGTGCAAGTTTCAACCTTTGAGCGGTTTTGGAGGTGGTTTTCCATTTTGTGAAAATGTTTAAAAAATAGTTCCATCTAAAAAATCATAACTAATTCATTTTAAATCAGAAAAATATGGAACTTATACCCAAAGTTTTATAAAAATGTCACCTATCTATTGGTGAACTATTTGGAGTCATCTGCATCTTATTATTCATATTCCTAGTATTTTTAGAAAAAGCAATAAAAACTAGAAACTTGAACATATAATATTTAAAAAAACAGGGTGGAGCTCGGTGGCCGCCATGAATGCCGTGTGGTGGAGCTTCGGTGGGGGCGTTTCGGGAGGGAGAGGAAGGGGTGAGGCGGCACGTGGTGCTGTGGCGCATTCAAGGTGCGCTCAGTGGGGAGGGGAGGAGGCGAGGGAGAGAGAGGACGGCCGGGAGGCGGGCGCACGACCATGGGGAGGAAGGGCGGCTGGAGGTGGAAGAGAGAGCTGACGGGTGGGGCCCGCCTGTCAGCCGGTGATAGAGGGAGAGCGGGCTGGGCTGGTGTTGGGCCCAAGGCGAACTTGGTCATGGGAGGAGTCTGCAGTGGGCGTAAAAAGGAAAAGAGAGGGAAGGAGAGCGGGCCGGCGGGAGAAAGAAAAGAGATAGGGAGGGGAGATTTAGGGAGGGTTTGGGACTTCGAACTTCTTGTTTGGAGAGAAAAAATCACTAAGAATTCTCTCTGCGATGGGAAAAGAAATGCGGGCGTGCCAGTGTACTAAAAAAGTACACAACAAAGAAAGATAAGGGAACACATATTTTATTCATATTTCCACAAAATACAAATAGGGGTTCCCTCTTACATAAGTGCGCTCCATAGTCTGCCGCTGAGATCCGACATAGGCGATGTGGTCCTCTAGTTCCGGGACCTCGAAAGCTCCCGATTAATTACCTCCGCAAGTCCAGCTTGCAGAGCACCTCCGATTAAGCTGCTATGGTCGTCGTCTTCGGTCTTTGCTTCCTGTTCTCCATGCATGATGGTAGTGATGGTGTAGATGCGGGCGTCGGCGTCATCCATGGTCTTGTCGGTGTCCATGAGCCGGTGTAGCGCAGCTGGAACATCAGCTCCGCCACTGCCGTCGCTCGGGCCTCGTCGGTCACGAACGACGGTGTAGTCGTAATAATGGTTGATCGTAGATGCATGGGTCGCTGCAGTTGGGACCGAAGAGACGCCGCGGCAGGGACGTCGAGGTGGTGAGGATCTTCATGTATGTCTTGGTGTCTTTCCTGCCTTTTTATTGGCTTCATAAGTACCTGCATGCACATGCACGTACGCATGCACAAGAGCCTCTAAGACTTGCTTGCTTGCATCCTGGTGACACATACATGCACGCACAGGAGCGTGCACAACCGCGTGAGAGTAACGCGTCTTGCATGCGCGCCGGTGGACCATCAGTCGGCCCCTCAGCTGCCCATACGAGTGCTTCCGCACGTCGGCAAGGGTCATCGTCTTCATGGCTGCACATACGAGTGCTTCCGGATACCAGCATGATGCCGACGCGGCCTCCGCGTCCCGCGGTGCTGGCATCTCCATCGGCTGCGTACTGAAGGAAAACCTGTACGCCACACGCACGGGAGCATGTACGGTTTGCTTCTTGGGCATGTACGTCGGCTTCACGTCGGGCGAAGGAGGAGTCACCGGTCTTGGCCTGTTCGCCGGCTTCACGTCGGCCGAAGGGGCTGTAGTTCCTGCTAGACGATTCCTGGTTGTGCCATCCTAATGTCGTCACTTTGCTTGTGGTGTCTAAGCTTCGATGACCGCCACCGGGAAGTGCCTCGATGGCCGCCGTCGGTCCCCTCGGCAACTCCGCATGGAAAGGGCCTCCGTTCGGCTCCCTCCTCGCTTTTGTCTTCATCCTGCAGCAACAATATAGACGGTGCGTCTGCCTCCGGCCCAGTGTGGACGGTGACGGTCGGTGCCGAGTTGATGTGGACGGCACCACTTGCCTGGTGGCGGACCTGTCAATCTTGAGGGCGCCCGGATGAATCCCGCGCTCCTCCCCGTCGGCTGCAGATGGGAAAAGTTGTGTCGTGCCATGGCGCGGCTCCACTGGCCGCTACCTAGCGTCTGGACGTCACCGCCGGTGCCCCGTACCTATACGCCGTCCTGGACGTCACCGTTGTACCTGTTCTCCGTCTCCGGCGGACGAGAGTTGCAACACCTGTACGGCCTCTTAGTCCTGCTCCTAGCGGTGCCTCCAGTACCTGTGAAAAGATTAGCGGGTTGCCGACCACCGTGGTGTCGCGGATTCTCGTGGTGATGGCACGGCTCTATGGCCGTCCCTGCGGGTGCGGCCGTGTGTGGCCGCTGCCTCCTCCTCTCCAATCTGGCCGGTCCCATCTACACCTTGAGCTCCATGCATGACGATGACCATGTACGGTGCATGATGTAGAGGTGGATGCGTCCGTGCTGCTTCACACAAGTGCCACCCTTCTCCTCGTTGTCTCCACGACCGGCACCTCTACGGCGCGTCTCCATGGGAGGGACCTCTGTACAGCTCCCTCATCGAGGGCCTTGATGGTGACGGTGGAAGGATCTGCAGAAAAGTCATGGCGCGGTACGTCTGCGGCCGCTGCTGCTCAATGCTCCGGCCGTCTAGTCGTCATCTGCGACTGCGGCGTGGTCGTCGTCCGGTTTCGGGCTCCTCGGTCACACGCATCTGCACCTGTGAAGACGAACAGAAGAAGGCCACGAACCCCTGGTGATGATGGACGTGGAGGGTGCCGTCGGGGCCTGGTAGAGACGCCCGGCGGCTTGATCCTCGTCATGCTACAATGGTGGACTTCCTGCCGAGCAGCCGCTCCTCGATCGATGGAGGAGGATTGAAGAGAAGAGCCATGGCTGCACCGGCTGCGATGGCGGGCGACGGAGCTCGCCGGCTTCACATCGGCGCCGGGGCATCGTATGTTTGGTCTTGGCCTTGCTCTCGCCGAGGAGGGTCCAACTCTTCTCCGGCGCGGCATGGCCGCCGCCTCCTTGGTCGATGAGAAAAGCTCCAGCACCACGGCGCGGCACTACGGCCGCGGCCTCTGGCCTCATTGCTTCTGGCGGCTCCCCTCGGGAGGGAAAAGGGTCCCCTGCGTGAGAGGGGCAGCCTGTTTATATATGCAAGGGTTAGGGTGCGCAGGGCCAAGGAGCTTCGTCTGGCGCCGCCAAAGTCTGTTAGCAAAATACGCACAGGTTGTTGACTTGTGCTTAATTAATTGACACTTATCCAAGCCAAACTCTATCTCTGGCCGGCCGGTTCGCTTGCACGTGATTATCCCCATATTGTTTAGCTTCTGGGTTCTCGGAGGACATCACGGAGTGCAGCGAGAGCTCTTGGGCCTCTCAGCAGCCTGGTGCGGAACCTTCTAGACTCTTCTGTAATACGCGGGACGGTCCTGGCCGTATGGCAATACGTACTTGTAGGTGACTCAAATACGCACATCGGCCAGGGTCATGTGCATACACGATCAAGCCCGGCCTTACCAGCAGGCACCTGAGTAGCCCGTGCTCTACCTTGACCTCGTATCCATGCATGACGCCATACGTACGTATGCGGCTGCCACGCGCGATAAGAATTACTGTTAGAGGCGCTAGTTAATTAGCGGCCGTGTGTTTCTTGAGCACAAACAAACTTGTGTGCATGTACGTACGCGCATGGAACTAGCTAGGCTGCACCTGGCTCCATTCCTTTCTCTATTCTTGCTTTCTTGCTTAGACATAGCAAATGTGACTCATATAAAAATATATAGTTCACGTGCTAATATATCCGAAATATTTGCACAAAATCTCGTCAAACAAATGCCCCCCACCAAGTTGAGCTCGAATGCGGAGCAAATTCAAACTTAACTTGGTGAAATAGGTTTTCCCAATGTTACGGCGCATTGACTTAAACTGCAGCCTGGATTACTACATGCGTGTATTTTTTTAATCGTGGAAGCAAAAAATAATGGAGTCCTGAACATTGTTGTGTGCACGCGTGTGATCAACTTCCGCTCTTGTAGCCAATCATCTATTCAACCTTGCTGGTGGCATGCATGCTCATTCGGCACATCGCCGCCCAGCTGCCGTCGGCAGGCCGGTCGCTGGCTGTATTTGCCGCGAAGTTGCTGGCGTGTATCAATGGGACCGTGCTGCCGTCAGACTCACGCCGTGCTGCCGGGGTTCTCATGCGAGCGCCTGTTGGCGCCTCAGCGAGGCGGCCGCAGGCAGCCTGGACTGCATCTCGTCCGTCAGCAGTAGAGGACCTGTAGCACATCCTGCACGGCTCACCATATTCCAGCGTATATTACAGCTGGGAGCCGCTACTTTGCTCGCGTCCCCAAAAATTTTGAAATTAATGGAAGACGAGGCATCATCTATGCACCCTTCCACCAGATCGATTAAGAATGCACGGGCAAGTTATACTTGCTACTCTTAGAATAAGCTCAATTACTCATTCTTTTGTATACTGTTTTTGATACATAACACGATGGTGTGGCTTTCCACCACTACCGACATGACACCGCATTGCTTTACACGGTATGCTAATACGGCACACGCACGGCCATGCATCGAGCTGAACTCCGAGGAAAGCAGAAGTAGTGAGGCTGCATGTTTTTTAGGGCAGGGAGGCTGCAGGTCAGCACCTTCGTGCTTGCTCCACTAAAGCTGTCGAGCCGTCGCTGCGCTCGCTGCGAAGTCACCGGTGCCGCGTACCTCGAGGCTGCAGTCTAGCTGCTGCTGCCCCCTGCGTGCACTGGAACATGGCTGTGTAGCCATGTCTAGCTGGGCCGCTGCTGAGGCAGCCGGCGCGGATGGGGTCGCTGTAGCTGTATTCAACATGTTGTATTCCAAAGATCCTGCAACCACGAGCACTCCAACCCCAAGAGAGACCAAGAGAGAGGAAAGGAAAAGTAGGAGGCGTATAAAATTGAAACATAATTTTAGATAGTAGGAAAGGAACTTAGCGAATGCACATGCTAACCCCCGGGTGTGTATGTTGGAGCCGTATAGCTGCGGCGGCATTGACCAACACCACGTCTTGTCTCCGGTTGGTGGTGAAGGGACGTACCGCTTGCCGGAGAGATTTTATCAATTCAATCGCGACCACCTTGCTGCCGTGGTGCCAGCCGACTGAACTGAAGGGTCTCACAGCTTGACGCCATCCCGCGTTGGTGCGCCGCACTGCTCCCATATAGAAGCGAAGCAAAAGTCCTGCAACACTTAACAGAGAAATCTTTATCAACCCGATCGTGACCACTTGCTGTCGTGGTGCCCGCCGACCGAGCTGAAGGGTTTCACAGCTTGACGCCATCCTGCGTTGGTGCATCGCACTGCTCCCGCGTAAATGAAGCGAAAATCCTGCAACACTTAATAATAATAGATGCCTTGCTTGCACGTGTTAGTATAGAAGCAACCAAGGAAAAGTCAATAAGACATGTTTTTGTTGGTTTTGGAAAAAATGTTGGCTTTCCCACTGATATTAGCTATATGAGCAGCTGAAGATGGGATTGCCCAAAGACTGAACTGTCAGGATACCGCTGAAGAACCATAGCGGCGGCGGATGAACCTTGCCTCCCAAGTGTAAGTGAGTGTGGACAACATGCTTCCACGACTCCATTGGGTAGCAATGGGGATTGTCTCCCAAGACTCCTCTGCATTGAGTAGAACCACAGCACTGCTTGCACCCCTTGTCATGGAGGCATAGGTGTGGCTGAGTTGGTATAAGGTTTTTAGGATAACAGCTATGGAAATCATGCCATTACTTTTGCCGAGGATGGCGAACAGCTGCCCTCCGCCTTCTCTTTAACTTGCTTGATGCTTGAACGGGGCCATAACTTTTAGACCCTTTTGAACTTGAACTTGAGCTTTTTTCATTTGGTCATCTTTTTTTTTACCTCTTGAAACTTGGATCTTGCTTCTTTCTTGGAATTTGGAGGGTAGCCATTCACCTATGTGTATCTAGGCGAATCCTCGCTGGCATCATCTTTTTTTGTCCCTTGTTTTCACCTCCCGAGGATGGCAAGCGGCTGCACACTGAATGGAACTTGTGTTGCACCAGGTAGCCCTTTTCTTGCTCTTCTCCTATAGTCTTCCCCGGGGTGTGCTGTCCCACAACAAGGAGAGCGAGGGGCATGGTCACCTCGCTGCTTAGGAGTCATCGAGTAGTTTCCCCACTGCCCCCGGTGGAGCATGCTTGGCACGTGTGGTGCGCAGTGCATGAAGGGGCGTCGGCTGAGAACTCCACCAGGCATTAACGCCCAAATCCTTCCAGGCGCAGTATTGAGGCAATCCTTCTCTTGCGCTGCAGCTGAACATAACCTGGGGAAAGCTGTTTTTTTTGTAGGACGTGTGTGGTCCATAAGAAGCGAATAAAAAAGGGGAAGCCAGGTAGTGCAATGAAGAATGCACACTAGCCACCCAAGAGGCGATTGAAAACCTAGTTTTATGCAAAATATTTTTTTAGAACCTGATGTTGATTGGAGGCATTAGTTGCTCCCCTTGTTGGTCGATCAGTTGGCAGATGCCTCCATCATAGACCTGCTCGATGACGTACGACCCTTCCCACTTGGCCTCAAACTTGCTCTTCGTCTTGTGTGTGACAACGATGGCTTGCCGAAGTACGAGTACCTGTTCGCCTCTCTTGAAGACCCGCTGCTTGATGAGCTTGTTGTAGGCCCTTGTCATGTTCTGCCGATACAGCTCTAGGTTCTGTACAGCACCAATACGATCTTCTTCTAGGGTGTCAGCCACCTGAAAATGAAGGCGAATATGTTCGTCTGGGGCGAGCCCATCGTGAAGCGCCACACATAATGATGGCAGCTTGACCTCCAGTGGTATGATAGCCTCACACCCATAAATGAGAGATTACGGGGTGGCTTGGGTTTGGGGTACGGACCATGATGTGGTACGCCCATAGAGCTTCAAAGAGATGGTCACGCCAGTCGATTTGTACCTGTGCACCGTCTTCTTGAGGATCTTACCGATCGTTTTATTGAACGCTTCGATCGCCCCGTTTGCTTGGGGGTAATAGCCGGTGGAGTAGTTCCACTTGATCTTGTACTTCTCCATGAACCTGTACATCTTGGTCGACTTGAAGGCCTTGGTGTTGTCGGAGGTGATGCGGTGTGGCCGCAGTGTCGAAAGATGCACCGGGATGACATCAACGGTGTAGAAGGCCACGACAGAATGTCATCGGCGATGCAGATGACCGAGGGGACGCGGTGTTGCCGCAAGTGTCGAGGGATGTGCCGGAATGTCATCGGCGATGTCGAAGGCCACGCCAGAACGCCATGGAGGTGTAGAAGGTTGGGGGAGTGCACAACTGCCCCCAGTGTTGTTGATGTAGAACCTCACGCGCGGAATGCTGTCGGCGGTGAAGTAGGTTGGGGAAGCACGTCATCACCCCCTGTTGTTGATGTAGAACCTCACGCCGGAATGCTGTCGGCGGTGAAGTAGGTTGGGGAAGCACGTCATCACCCCCTGTTGTTGATGTAGAACGTCACGCCAGAACGCTGTCGGCGGTGAAGTAGGTTGGGGAAGCACGTCATCGCCCCCTGTTGTTGATGTAGAATGTCATGCCGGAACGCCGTCGGCGGTGAAGTGGCCGACCAAGGAGGTGTGGTGCTGCTCCTGATGTTGTCGACGTAGAGGAAGACACATTGGGTGCTGTCGGCGATGTAGACGACTGCGGAGGTCTCGGCTCGGTGCAGACTTGGGGCAGCGATGGACGATAGATGCACCTCTCCCCGGCTTCATCTTCGGTGTGCTCGTACGGCGTCACAGGCTCACAGCAACACGGCCTTGCTTGCGTTCGTCGGTCTCTACTTGACTTCGACGCCGTCGCGGGCTCCTAGCAGAGGGCGCCGCCAGTCTGGTAGACACGTTGATCTTGGGACGCCTGATGCTGAGCTACACGCCATCTCCTCGCTCCTTCCTCCGGCTGGGTGGGGCGCAAAGGTGTGGTGCCTTCTACCGCCGGCTCGCGTAATCCTCGTAAACTTGCAGAAGATCATGGTGGTGCCGCTGCAGGGCTAGTGTGGATGGCCCTCTTGGCTTCCTTGATCTTGGCGTGCTCCTTCATCTTCCTTCTCTTTGGGGCCTACATCCTTCTCAGCAGTGACCATGGATGACCGAGCGCACTATTGATGGGCGCTTTCAAACAATGCTTCTCCTGCAGCTAGCACACAAACGGGCAGCCAGCAGATGGCCTTGCCTTGGAGCCTTTGATCGAGTTGTGATAACCGACCGGCCGCATGTCTATGCATGTTCCCTCTCTGAGTTTGGTTCACAAGTAGCGACGCCATGTGTAATGTGGCTGCCAGATTAATTTGATCTGAACTGAAACTAGCTCAATATATAACAATTAACAACTCATGGGCTGCACACTCAAGATAGCACCTTAAAAAAAACTCTTGTGCTTGTCACAAGTGGACTTTGCTGCATGAACGTGGAGCCTTGAAATTGCTGGCTTCCCTCTTTATTTTTTTTATTTTTGCATGTACACTAGCCGGAGGACCACAGCGCCCTGGCTGGCCTGTTGGGTTAGTTCAACTCCGCCTCGGCTCCGGTGATCGCTGGCCGGCGCATCGTCGTAGTCGTCCCTGCGCTACCACAGTAGCACCGCGACGCCATCTCCTTGGACGTCCATCGGAGAGTCGTTTCGTCGTCCTTGGCAGCTCCATGTGGCCGACAGCAGCTTCCCGCGACGTCGTCGACCACGGACATCACGCCTCTGTCATTATAGCTCGGCTCCTTCACTGTTCCACCTGTTCCTCTGGCACGGCCTGCGCCACCGAAAACGAAGACCGGAGCCATCGCCTTGATGCACACCTGTTCGTCGGCTTCACATGGCGAAAACACATCGCCTTGATGCACGCCTGTTCGCCGGCTTCACGTGACTCCAGGAAGTCGTTGATTGACTCGATGGCGAACTACGAGGGTGCCTGCCGGATGGCGTAGGCACTGGTGCTCGACGATGGGGCGGGGAGCGACGACTCCTCTCTTCCTTCTCCTAGGAGCACCTGCAGCAGCTCTCCTCCTGGTGGCGCTTCCCTAGACTGAAAGCTGCGGCGACCTGGCAGGGAGGCTGCACCTGCACGTACAGCTCCCTGGCTGCCTTCAGATGGAAAAAAAAGCATTCTAGTGCACATGCAAGCACACACGTACGTGCATGGTTGCATGGCGATCTTTGAGCTTGCATCTTGGTGGACGCCGATCTTCCTGCTGCAGGCCCACGGCCATCAACAAGTCACGCGCTGTCTTGCGATGTCGACCGGGAACGTCACTCCTCCGTCTCCAAATCTCGGCTTCTCGACTGGCGCGGCCGGTTACAGGATGGACGGAAGGCGTAGCGAGCGGGCGGCCTGGCTGATGGTGCTGTGTGTGCGCATGATCTGTAGCGGAAGGTGAGAAAAGGAGCGCAAGTTCAACCTGCGCCGCCGAAGACGAAAAGCGGGGCCATCGTCTTGATGCCCTGCTTGTCGAGTCGTCACCTGTTCGCCGGCTTCACGAGTGCCTGCTTCTGCTTGTTCCTGTTCGCATACGGATGGTGCTGCAACTGGAAAGGGTGAAGGTCTGCGGCTCCTTTCTCCTCCTCGGCGGCAGTTGATCTCTGACGGCGGACGAGAGCGACACCCGACGTGTGCTCCTGGCGGCGGCCTCCTGCACCTGCCAAGGGATTTCGGTGGCTGGGGAAAGATTACCTCTGTGTTGACGGAGTTTAATGAAAGGCCTTGTTGCATGGCTGGCTCCCTCGGCGATGCGTGCTGCCGCTGGCCATGGTGGCTTGAACGTGGAAGGGCCTTTCCGGCTCCTTGGTCTTGGCAGCGCCGCCCAGGTGGATAGATGATAGCTCTGTCTCCTCCTTCCTCCGTCAGCTGCCGGTCTGCATCACCCTTGGCCGCCGGCGTAGTGCCTCTAGCGCGGTCCTATGATGTCACCACAGTGACCGTGTGGATCCATCGTCCTCGTCAGCTTGGTGGTGATAGACGGCGCGGTCATTCATGGATGTAACCTATGTAGAAAACAAAAGAGAGAAGTAGAAGGTCATCCTGCAGCAACATGGGTGAGCAGGGCCACCATGATGTCGTCCTTCATCCACCTCTCCTGCTCGGCGCCTTCCAGTAGATCATGTGCATGCATGCACATATGTACATGGCTGCATGGCCTCCGGCCGGAACACATGCGCATGCATGAACGCGCATGACTGAACGTACTGACGTACGGCTTCACGAGGAGGTTCGTCTTGTTTCCACGCGCGGTGAACGTCGGCCTCCTCTAGCTGCACGTGCAAGTGCCTCTGGCCGTTGACGTTGCGGCTTCCTCGTCTCCCGCAGTGTGATCCCTTCCGTCGGCTTCCGGCCACCGGCGACATTATTGTCGGCCGGGGACATCACGCCTCCACCTACAAAGTCAAAGCACCCCGTACACGTGTGCTGCTCCTCCAACGCGGCTGCACCGCGGAAGACGATGAGAGGGGCATGCCCTTCTTCCAATGGACGTGCTTGCCGGCTTCACCTTGATTCAGGCATGGTCTCCGGTCTGCTGCGACATTGGACGACGAGTTTGTCGATGACGAACGCGGGGGTGTTGCCGGGCTAATGCATGCTGCAGTCTTGCGGACGCTCAATAGATGGATGCTCCATGTCCCTTCACCCGGCGGCGTCTTCGGAGGATGGGCGTCAATGGAAGCTTGACAGCCGGCGGCAGGGGCATCTCTACGGCTGCTTGCTCATGGATGGATGGATGGATGGATGGTGCGGCTTGGCGGGCGCATCCTCCTCTTCTCCAATGCGCTGGCCGGGCCTCCTCTTCCCTCGTGGACTCTGAGGGTCGCGACAATGCCGTACATCATCATGTCTTGATGTCGTACTCGTGCAGTCAGGTATGGCGTTAAGCAACCTTTCTAGCTTGCTCAGAGTGCTCGTCGCTTAGATGCGGCTCCAGTACGTCGGGCATGCAGTGGTGGAGGGAGCCAATGTGGGGCTGCTGGCAGTAGGCTGGTACTAGCTTCAGCGGCCACTCGATGCATGCAAAACCTGAGTCTCCGCTTGCCAAGGGTGTCGACGGCGTGCAGCGTGCTCTACTGCTTGGTTTCAGTGAGCTCAGCCATCTCCTCCAACTAGCAACACATCCACTTGGGCGCCAGTTGGCCAGCTCGTCATGCCCGGCAACTTCTCGCTCCATCATCCACCTCTGTATGTGCGCAACCTGAAAGAGAGACAAACAAAAACCAAAGGGCGCCCAAGAGATGATGGACAGCCTCGCTCCATCATCCACCTCTGTATGTGCGCAACCTGAAAGAGAGACAAACAAAAACCAAAGGGCGCCCAAGAGATGATGGACAGCCTAGGTGCGTGAGCTTCACCGCTTCCGCTTCATGCCGAAAATCATCATGCAAAAGATGTTGATGGGAGAATAACGAAGACGAATTCGACGAGCACTGCGCAGCAAAGATGGGAGGAGAACCATGTCCCACTGGGCGTGCCAATTTGTTTGGAGAGAAAAAATCACTAAGAATTCTCTCTGCGATGGGAAAAGAAATGCGGGCGTGCTAGTGTACTAAAAAAGTACACAACAAAGAAAGATAAGGGAACACATATTTTATTCATATTTCCACAAAATACAAATAGGGGTTCCCTCTTACATAAGTGCGCTCCATAGTCTGCCGTTGGGCAGATCTGACATAGGCGATGTGGTCCTCTAGTTCCGGGGCCTCGGAAAGCTCCCGGTTAATTACCTCCGCAAGTCCAGCTTGCAGAGCACGTCCGATTAAGCTGCTATGGTCGTCGTCTTCGGTCTTTGCTTCCTGTTCTCCATGCATGATGGTAGTGATGGTGTAGATGCGGGCGTCGGCGTCATCCATGGTCTTGTCGGTGTCCATGAGCCGGTGTGGCAGCTGAACATCAGCTCTCCGCGCCCGTGCGTTCGGCCTCGTCGGTCACGAACGACGGTGTAGTCGTAATAATGGTTGATCGTAGATGAATGGGTCGCTGCAGTTGGGACCGAAGAGACGCCGCGGCAGGGACGTCGAGGTGGTGAGGATCTTCATGTATGTCTTGGTGTCTTTCCTGCCTTTTTATTGGCTTCATAAGTACCTGCATGCACATGCACGTACGCATGCACAAAACCTCTAAGACTTGCTTGCTTGCATCCTGGTGACACATACATGCACGCACAGGAGCGTGCACAACCGCGTGAGAGTAACGCGTCTTGCATGCGCGCCGGTGGACCATCAGTCGGCCCCTCAGCTGCCCATACGAGTGCTTCCGCACGTCGGCAAGGGTCATCGTCTTCATGGCTGCACATACGAGTGCTTCCGGATACCAGCATGATGCCGACGCGGCCTCCGCGTCCCGCGGTGCTGGCATCTCCATCGGCTGCGTACTGAAGGAAAACCTGTACGCCACACGCACGGGAGCATGTACGGTTTGCTTCTTGGGCATGTACGTCGGCTTCACGTCGGGCGAAGGAGGAGTCACCGGTCTTGGCCTGTTCGCCGGCTTCACGTCGGCCGAAGGGGCTGTAGTTCCTGCTAGACGATTCCTGGTTGTGCCATCCTAATGTCGTCACTTTGCTTGTGGTGTCTAAGCTTCGATGACCGCCACCGGGAAGTGCCTCGATGGCCGCCGTCGGTCCCCTCGGCAACTCCGCATGGAAAGGGCCTCCGTCCGGCTCCCTCCTCGCTTTTGTCTTCATCCTGCAGCAACAATATAGACGGTGCGTCTGCCTCCGGCCCAGTGTGGACGGTGACGGTCGGTGCCGAGTTGATGTGGACGGCACCACTTGCCTGGTGGCGGACCTGTCAATCTTGAGGGCGCCCGGATGAATCCCGCGCTCCTCCCCGTCGGCTGCAGATGGGAAAAGTTGTGTCGTGCCATGGCGCGGCTCCACTGGCCGCTACCTAGCGTCTGGACGTCACCGCCGGTGCCCCGTACCTATACGCCGTCCTGGACGTCACCGTTGTACCTGTTCTCCGTCTCCGGCGGACGAGTTGCAACACCTGTACGGCCTCTTAGTCCTGCTCCTAGCGGTGCCTCCAGTACCTGTGAAAAGATTAGCGGGTTGCCGACCACCGTGGTGTCGCGGATTCTCGTGGTGATGGCACGGCTCTATGGCCGTCCCTGCGGGTGCGGCCGTGTGTGGCCGCTGCCTCCTCCTCTCCAATCTGGCCGGTCCCATCTACACCTTGAGCTCCATGCATGACGATGACCATGTACGGTGCATGATGTAGAGGTGGATGCGTCCGTGCTGCTTCACACAAGTGCCACCCTTCTCCTCGTTGTCTCCACGACCGGCACCTCTACGGCGCGTCTCCATGGGAGGGACCTCTGTACAGCTCCCTCATCGAGGGCCTTGATGGTGACGGTGGAAGGATCTGCAGAAAAGTCATGGCGCGGTACGTCTGCGGCCGCTGCTGCTCAATGCTCCGGCCGTCTAGTCGTCATCTGCGACTGCGGCGTGGTCGTCGTCCGGTTTCGGGCTCCTCGGTCACACGCATCTGCACCTGTGAAGACGAACAGAAGAAGGCCACGAACCCCTGGTGATGATGGACGTGGAGGGTGCCGTCGGGGCCTGGTAGAGACGCTCGGCGGCTTGATCCTCGTCATGCTACAATGGTGGACTTCCTGCCGAGCAGCCGCTCCTCGATCGATGGAGGAGGATTGAAGAGAAGAGCCATGGCTGCACCGGCTGCGATGGCGGGCGACGGAGCTCGCCGGCTTCACATCGGCGCCGGGGCATCGTATGTTTGGTCTTGGCCTTGCTCTCGCCGAGGAGGGTCCAACTCTTCTCCGGCGCGGCATGGCCGCCGCCTGGTCGATGAGAAAGCTCCAGCACCACGGCGCGGCACTACGGCCGCGGCCTCTGGCCTCATTGCTTCTGGCGGCTCCCCCTCGGGAGGGAAAAAGGGTCCCCTGCGTGAGAGGGGCAGCCTGTTTATATATGCAAGGGTTAGGGTGCGCAGGGCCAAGGAGCTTCGTCTGGCGCCGCCAAAGTCTGTTAGCAAAATACGCACAGGTTGTTGACTTGTGCTTAATTAATTGACACTTATCCAAGCCAAACTCTATCTCTGGCCGGCCGGTTCGCTTGCACGTGATTATCCCCATATTGTTTAGCTTCTGGGTTCTCGGGAGGACATCACGGAGTGCAGCGAGAGCTCTTGGGCCTCTCAGCAGCCTGGTGCGGAACCTTCTAGACTCTTCTGTAATACGCGGGACGGTCCTGGCCGTATGGCAATACGTACTTGTAGGTGACTCAAATACGCACATCGGCCAGGGTCATGTGCATACACGATCAAGCCCGGCCTTACCAGCAGGCACCTGAGTAGCCCGTGCTCTACCTTGACCTCGTATCCATGCATGACGCCATACGTACGTATGCGGCTGCCACGCGCGATAAGAATTACTGTTAGAGGCGCTAGTTAATTAGCGGCCGTGTGTTTCTTGAGCACAAACAAACTTGTGTGCATGTACGTACGCGCATGGAACTAGCTAGGCTGCACCTGGCTCCATTCCTTTCTCTATTCTTGCTTTCTTGCTTAGACATAGCAAATGTGACTCATATAAAAATATATAGTTCACGTGCTAATATATCCGAAATATTTGCACAAAATCTCGTCAAACACTTCTTTTTTTTCTTCTTTTGAACACACAACAAACAAAAACAAATGCATAGGTATGTATGCACTCAAACACTTGGATGATTCTAAATTATTTAAATATTATTTAATTATTTAAAAGGCAAATTTATTTTGTCAAATTATTAAATCCTTAGAAAATAAAAACTAAACCATATTGCTATCATTTTAACGTGATGGAATTTTTAGGGTGTTACAAATCCTACCCTCTTAAAGAGAATCTCGTCCTGAGATTCGAAGAGATTGGAAAACAACTTTAGGAGATTCTAATATAAGCTGATCTTGAAAGGTGTTAGGGTATTCGCTCACAACCTGAATATCATCCATGGATCTTGTTTCACTTTTCCTTCTTCTTTGGGCTGGTAGTAGCAACAAACTCAATCCTATCTCCTTGCGGGCTGGTTAAGAGCACCGACTTCTTGGCACATAGAATAATTCCATCATGTTTGCTTAACCAATCCATTCCAAGAACCACATCTATTCCACTAGATGTTAGAACTACTAAGTCAGCTTGAAAATCTATCTCTCTGATTTTAAGATTGACCTGTGGGCATACATGGGTGGATTTCATTTCACCGTTTGGGGAACCAACTAGCAAATGTGTCTTCATAGAACTCATGGGTACATCATGCTTTGCCACGAATTGTTCAGTAATAAATGAATGCGATGCCCCGGAATCAAATAAAACCGTTGCAGGTACAAAGTTGATAAGGAACATACCAAGAACAACATCCTTGGCCTCTTGGGCTTGCTCAGCTGTCACGTGGTTCATCCTACCACGCATGTAGTTCTGTTGGCCTCTATTACCTTGAGAATTTGTATTCCCAGTAGCGTGAGAGACGGCGTCCGGGTCTCGACCATTGTGCCTTTCGAGGTGTATGCGCATATTCTGGGGACAAATACTGGCATAGTGTCCCAATTCTCCACATTTAAAACAACCACTAGGTCAAACTGGGGTGTTGTTCCTCACTGGTGCACCTGAGCGATTCAGAGGAGGATTCGGAGCATGTGGTGTCACTTGGTTGAAATCTTTGGGTTCCTGAAATGAGCACTGAAACTGCTGATTCTCTTGATAACTTCTGCCTTGTTCACGAGTGTTGGCGTTTCTCAACGTCACCACTAGTTGTACACCTAGAGGGAGCGTATAAGAACAACCGGGTATACATAGCGCACGAAAATACCCAAGGAAGGAGGGTATTCCAAGGGTATCGAATCCAAGGAACGGTGTGCACTATCTCCTACTTCTAGTATAGATGATCCAAGGACACAACTCTGATGGATAGGATAGGTAGAAAGGATCTGCTCGGACCGAGCACAGAGTCTAGTTACGTTCTCCCAGGTAAATCACTCACTTCGGGCACCAAGCACAAGGCCTTTGTCTTCGAGCTCAACTCGACGCGACGTAAGAGGGTTGACAAAGGGTCCAACAGGCTGTCACCACTGCGGCCTACCTCTACGCTACGATCGTACGTGGCCTCCGAAGGGTAGCTTATGGTCCGTGACACCTCGTCTATACCACCGACTATTCCTACGAATCCGAGGAGATACAGGCACTAGCTCAAGGTATGCTCTATCACTCATGCAAGATCACGAATGCGCTTTGATCTAACTAGACACATGTAGGAGCTTCACTTTACTCTAATTAGACAAGCTAGCAAACTAGATGCAAACTTATGATCTAAGTCTACTGGATCGAAAGGGTTGTGATTCGAAGAACACAAGCCTCTAAACCAAGAACAAACGAAGAACACAAGAACAAAGCAACTAAGCATGCATACGACTTTAGTCTAAATAGGAAATATCGAAATACTCACTTTAGTCTAGTTGAAGAACAAAGGCACCACTGAGGATCGTTCTTGAGGAAGATGTCATGAACATGACATGGCCTCAAGCCTCCCACCTCACTTCCTAGCACTAATCCTATACAAAGAGCTCTCCTCTCCTAAAGAGAGAGGCTTCAAGCCAAAATGAAGAGGAGGAGGAGAAGAGTGTGTTCCAAATGAGAGCCCCTCCCCTCCTATTTATAGAGGAGGGAGTGGCTTGCTCGGAGGCTCAAAGTGCCCCTAAACGCCCAGAATCACAGCAAGTGGCCAATGGGAGTCCTCCACGTGCAAGGCCAGGATGAACCGACCCTAGGTCGGTTCGGCCAATCCTAGGGTCTACCGAACCCCTAGGGCGGCCTCACGGCTCGTGTTTTCTCCAGTCGTGACCGGCCCCCGGTTACTTCCCGTGCATGCCAAGTTTCCCGACGGTTTTGAGGGATAAGTGGGCCCTTGAATCCATGTGATGTCCACGTGGTGATGTGTGATTCGTCGGGCTTGCCTCTCTTGGATTGATGACGTCAGTGATCCAGGGAATCCTAGGTGGCATCCCTCATTGGTGAGCTTGAAGTACTTGGATCAAAGACTTGTGCTTTTACTCCTCTTTCTAGTGCTAATCACCTGTATTTCCATAATCACCAACACTTGTGGAAATGGTTAGTTTAAGCCCTATTCTAGTGTTGATGACCCTTTTACACTTATTTTATGCAGGTATTGACGGTGTAAAAGCAGCACTTTTCGACCGTCAACAACACCCCCACACTTGACCTTTGCTCGTCCCAAGTAAAGGGAGTCAGGTCAAGGTGAGACATGATATCCAAAGGTATGAGGCGAGCATAAGAGATATTCCAAACCATACCTTGTACTTGTGAACTCTGATGTGTCTATCATGCTATCTTGGCGGTTGAGGAATGGAGCGGTCATGAATCAAATCACTCCTGCTCATCATGTTAAGTAACTTGGGGTTTTGCAATAAATTTTCAAAACAAACCTTGCTTAGCTCCTCATTTGATTCTCTCAAATCGCTCAATGTGTATATGTCCTCACCAAGGCATTAGATTGCCTTTCTTCATCCTACTTCTAATGATGGCTATATGTGGAGCTCAGGGTAGGATAAAGGATAAGGCATACTTGTATCACATATATTGCAAAGTCAAAGACTGGATCCATAGAGAAAATCAAATCATACAATCAGATCAAGATGTGCACGTGTATGGATATGGTGAGTATGTTAAGGTGGATACTAGGCCCGGAATGGGTGCTAGATATTACCATACATATATGATGAAGTTGGTTGATGGTAAGGTGGACACTAGCCGGAATGGACACTAGTTATTACCATCTATGATATGGAACTCCTTTTTGCATGATCTCATCTCTCCCCTATTTCTCCTTTATTTTGGACATGGGCTATTCTTACTCTTTCTCTTTTTTTTCTTTTTTTTCTTTTTTTTCATCATGCCTTGAGCATGTGTCTCTCTTTTATTTTTTAATAGCCCATGTCTCTTTTGAAGGATACTTTTGGAGAGAGATGTCACACCACATATGGAGCTTTATTTTTATGGAATGGATGAATGATACAATGCTAACTTCCAGTGTAGAAGCATAGCAAGGGGAATATGGTGGTGTGCACATGAATCTTGATCACGAAAGTAATGGAAAGAATTCTCACAAGGGTCACCGAATTTGACAAAGCTCAATGCAATAACAAGTAGCATATGAATATAGGGTTTTCAACTATGAACATCATATGGCTCTAGTAGGACGGTGGCATATCAAAGAGGAGCTTTGCAAGGGGTTTTCATGATTTTCAAATAAAATTCCCAAGCACTCAAACATTGGGCGAAGATCATATCATCAAACCATATCACAAACACCAACTACTTAGATAAGCATGAGTTCCCTAATGATATTTGTTCACAAGCATCAAGATGATAAGTACGGAATAAAACATATGCAAGCCAACCACAGGAACCATGTAGAGCAAGCATAGGACAGATTGCTGAGTTTGATGTAAAGGATATGAATTGAAATTCAAACAAACTCATGGATAGGATAGAGTGAGATAGATGGTGCACATACCATCGCGTCTGAAGGATAAGGGATCAAGGAAAACCAGTGGTGATTTGGCTGACCAGAGGACAACCATCTCACTCAAGTTTACCTTGTTGTCATGAAGGCACAGTCGATGTTGTGCAGCGCCTATGTGGGGGCTCTCTAGTGCAAATGTTGATGATGAGCTTGAGAGAACTCCCCCACACTAGTGGTTGAACCTGTTGCTGTTCTTCAAATAACAAATAGAAACAAGGATGGACTCTACTAGTTCGAGAACCATAGAGCCTTTTATTCAAATTCAAATATTTTTGTTATTTTTTTGTCACCATGTCAGTTGCTCGAAAGGGTTAGACCAAGGTTACACATTATATACGAAGGGGAATATACTTACCTTGGACCTTTGAGAGGTCATATGTACCACCTTTGCATGATGTGCAACATGAATCGACACCTCAACTTACCTTCCCATTTGAATTTAGCTCAATGACTTACCCATTCAAATTTGACAATTTTTCTGCAGGGGTTAGTCAGCATATATGCAACCAAGATCTATGAAGATATACTCTAAGGTTCATCAGTCAAAACTCGACACCATGTCTTGTTTTAACTGAAGAAGACAGTTTTAACCTAAGCACCATGCTTAATTCAAAACAACCTATGAATGTGCGTCGATCGAACATACATTCAAACCAGAGCATATGAACAAAGATAAAGGAAGCACGCATGCATGATCAAGCTATTCATCAAAAGAGGCATAAGCATGAGCAAAGGCGGTGAACCTCGGGAGCCTCCGGAAGGGCTTTGTTTAATGTCAAAAGCGGGACTTACCTAGCTAGTGGGCAAGATGCGAGGCGACATCATCTCCACACGGGTTAAGATTTGGTAGAGGAGGAACTTTACTCGGGATGCTCACATACCTCCCCCACACTTGAAGTTTGCATTGCTAGGCAACAAAACTCAAGTGTGTGGTGATCAAGCTTCCTTTTGTAAATGTTCCTCACCGTAGCTTATCTAGGTGTTGCATTTGATGTGGCTCACATATTCGTAGGCATCACCATCCATCTTTCTTTTCAATCTCCACCTGAAAGGTTAGTGACCAAAAATACCCGAAGGACGACTTATCCTAAAAACATGTTCTTGCTTTTATTCAAAAAGGAAATAAAACCTATGCTAATCCGTGCTATCTCCTGGTAGTGCTTTGTTTATTTAAGGTCATAAGCTCGACCATGGGAACTTCATCTTGCAGCTATCGTTGGTGGTGTCATTCCCTTCTCACCACCAATCCTTGATGTATCAGTGAAGCTTTAGCTGCAAGGTTAGTGCCACAGTGCACACACGAAATCTGCAATGCTTATGGTAAACATATGCATCTACAATCAACCTTCTGAACTTTCTACAAAAGAGGACCATAAGGTGATTGCAGCCCTCATGTGTGCTCAGCGCACTAAGCAAGTCTAACTCTGGAGGGACATGATGCGAGCGTGGTCTGTATGGTGAATCAAGAATGAAACTACCATGCTCGTGCGTGGAATCCTTTCCTCCGGACTCCAGAGTCAGTGCCTCGAAAGGTTCCATGGCCCATGAATTCTCCATCTCGAGAGAGTCATCGTGGAAGCTCGATGTTGACTCTCGATCATGATCGAAAGCAACATGATGCAGGCCAGCGGGAAGAGGCTGAAACTCGGTCAAGAGTGGTGACGATCGTTCGCCTTCACAAAAGTGAAGAGAGTCTCCCGAGTCATCCTCATGAGGGGTAGAACATTCTACAACCTCGGTGAGAAACTCGGATGATGCAAACGAAGATGTGCGTCATCTTCTCGAGGGTTCTTTGGGGAAAAGGCTTCGCCATAGGGTGTCCCAAACAAGGGGTAGCGATGGCGGAGTGGCTTCCCAAGATTACCACCTAGGCTCCCTATGGATTCTTCAAAGAATTTCTCTAGCGGGGAGCCTAGGAGTAGATCAGGATCGAGGACATCGAAGATGTGAAAGTCTAAGCCAGCCTCAATCCCGTCTATGACGAGCAGCACGGCACTTGCGATCCCCCGACATTCAAGAATGTGCCCAAATGGACAAGTCTCGAGGAGCATGTCGGATGGTGCTAAGCGGAACTGTTCTAAAGAGTTTCCGCTAAGTGCCATGGCATGATGTTAACCTCCATGATGGGGTCACAATGAGCCTCTCACAACCCCTACAGAACAAGGAATAACCAGAGAGGATGTACTATCCCAAAATGCTTCGGAAAAGCATATCACTCCATCCGCCATTCCTTCTTCATGGCCTCCTCGGAAATGCTTCTCAGGAGGATCGGGAGGTAAAGGAGATACCGTAGGTCTAGGGAAAGGTTCTGTCAAAGGATGTAGATGATCTAGCATGGACTGAGATAGTTTCCCTAAGCTCTTCTTCTTCTGGGTTTCCTTGAGATTTAGCAAGAAGTTTTTCTAAGGGGAAACCTAGGAGAAGATCAAAATCCATGATGTCATAGACGTGGAAATCTAATCACACCTCTATGTCATCAATGGTGATCGGCACGTCCCTAGCAATCCCTCGACATGGAAACACACAGTGCCACCTGGGGCTATGGAAAAGTCTATCAGTCGGGATCAAGGGCATGCCACCCACCAGAGTATCCAAAAGGGTCTCTGGTATGATGCAAGCCCCAACAGTGGGGTCATGGATAGCATCTACGGTGTTTCCTCTCATGGAACAGTGGATGATCGTGGAAGTCGAGCTAACCCGAATTGCTTTGGAAGTATGCTTCTGAGGTGACCAATCCACTATCATCCCATGATTCCAAACTTCATCGAGGACCTCATAAAGGTCCAACGATGTCGTAGGCTTCTCGTGCCAAGAGTGATCTGAGGTATTTCTGATGTTTCGAGAAAGATCATCCTCAAATCGGGAAGAGAACTCCGAAGGTTGAATTTCTTCTTCCTTCGATGTTCGTGGTTCGGGAGAGGGCTCAACAGAAGAATCAAGGAATTCAGAGAATGAAAGCTCAGATTCGGCTATTGAGAGACTCTCATGGACCAACTCAGACTCCAGATCGGGTTCGTTGTAAACGATGTGGGAAGAAGAGGTTTCTAAGAAGAATTCTAGGATCTCTCTTCTTTCCACTAGAGTTTGGTTTTCGAACGAAGCTCCGGCTAAAGGTTGAGCTCTCGTCAGATTCCATGTCTATACGAGTATAAAAGGTATACGTCGCTATATCATCAGGTATAGACATGTCTGGGCTAGATGCCATAAGACGTAGAAACCTAGCCCAAGCTGCACCTATGAATTTGCATAATCACCAACACTTGTGGAAATGGTTAGTTTAAGCCCTATTCTAGTATTGATGACCCTTTTACACTTATTTTATGCAGGTATTGAATGTGTAAAAGCAGCACTTTTCAACTGTCAACAACAAGAATGGAACTGAGAACCTTGTGATGAATTGAAACGGGGGGCGAGTGTTGCGGCTAGATTGTCCCTGAGACTGAAACTTGCGCTTGTGTTCAACAAGTTCTGTACGTTTGTTTTCCAAGCCTATGGCCTTGTCTAGCAAAGTCTGGAAGTTAGGAAAAGTGTGACTCTGGAGCACAAATGTTGTCGATTTGCTTGTCACCCAGCTCCCCCCACGATCCCTCAATGGTAGGCATCTGCACGTACTCACAATAAATGAAGATTATTATGCATTGCCATTAGGAAGATAATTAGCACATGGTTGTGTACAAACAAGAGGCTTACGTCTTCAGGATTTGTCCGGTACCTCCCATTATTTCTCAAGAACTCATGACAAAATATCACATAGCACACTGCCGGGAGGTTGCTTGTAGCACTGCAAACAAATAAAAAATGATCAGTAGTTATTAACAGAAGTGTACAACTTTGATAAAAAACCAAGTTGTTATGTTCTTACGTGTTTGGAATGTCGTAGCAACAATTTTTCCCTATCTGGAGGGTGCTCCCCACCATTGATTCTGTGTAGCCGATACGCACTTTAAGAATACAAAGACAAAAGTTAGTAATACAATTTGAAGTATGTTGACGGTCCTTACAACAAAAATTCGACCGTCATTATCTCAGGAATAAGAGGACTATATGACAAGTTTCATGCACATTTTAGGTACTAATAAAGTTCCATGAGTTGTATTGTGAATTTTATATGCAGGTACACATTTGAGGAGAAACCACGGACCGCCACGGCACACCAGGCAGGTGCAGCTGGCCCTGCCTAGTGCCACGTCACAGATCATGGCCATCAACAATCCCACAAAATCATCTTGGATGAATGGGAAACGTTGGTTTCATGTCAGTTTGATCAAAGGGACAAGGATGGAAGCACTTGGATTCATGGGTCCACTTATCCATGCAACCCAACCACCATAACTTCTGCAACCGTCATCAAGGAGCAATCTTCGACGTCCCCAACACCGTCGGTGCATCACATGGCCACCGAGGAGGTGCGGCCGCACCTGTAGGTGCACCCGCACCTATCCACCCTAGAGCTTCACTCCACCAACCTAGGAACCAACCTGCAACGACTGCGGAGCGCTAATCAGGACTGTCCACGACGAGAGGCGGCAGATCACAGGTGCGCCTGCACCTGTAGGTGCGGCCGCACCTACAACCGCTTCTCCCAGCACTATATCGACCCTCCAAGGCTATAAAAGGCACGCCCACTCGCTCAAACAACACACACCGAGCAAGAGCATCACTACTATCCTCATTTGTATCTTAGAGTAAGAATAGTGTAGTTGGGAGTTAGAGTCGGGTCGAGCTAGTCTCGTGGTTCCGGAGAAGTCTTCTTCAGAGTTTCGGTACTACTCTTGTATCCTTTCTTTCTTTGTAAGACTTAAGTTCAATTTCAAGTTATCTTTGTATCTTACTTGTCAAGTAAAGGACCGAATAGGCGACCAGAGAGGGGGGGGGGGTGAATGGGAGCCGATAAAAATTCTTCCCGAAGGTCGAACTCGGCCTATACCCCGATTGCCACTCCGAGTACTCGCACACAACAGAGAAGCTCTAGACCGGGGACACACATGCCTACAAGTCCTAGAGACAAGCCTTGAATCAAAGCGCGGAAGCACAAGACAAGAATCAAAGCGCTTGGCCAATTCTGGAAAATCAGTAGCGGATCTGCGGCAAATGCGATGCAGGCTCAGCTATGCAGGCGGTGCCGGACCGACCTTACGGACTATCCGAGAAAGGCAGAACCACGAGACGCCTTGCAGAAAATCGGACTGTCCTGAGCCACTCGTCTGGTCACGCTCGCGGTCGTGAAGGCGGACCGTCCGTCCAACTCGCTGAAAACCCCAGACAAAACAGCCCTACCCCCAGACAAAAACTCGACCACACGGACCGTCCGTGAAGGACTCGCGGACTGTCCTCAAAACCACTTGCAACAAAACCCTCTTAGCGTGACGGATCAAAACACGAGTTCGCAAGAAGCGACGAACGAAGAACGCGGCGGTGTCGGGGCCACCACGCGGACTGTCCACGAGCCTCGAACAGAACCAAAACCTGCACGAGCTCGGGAGTCAACTCCCCATTTCCATCACCGGATCTCCCAAACGGCTAGAGCTCTTGAGACAAGATTTGGGGGAGATGAGAAGCGTCACTAGGTGAACCTATACCCCAAAAATCTCAGCCTCTAACTCCCTAAATCACCGGGAATCACGGATCACATGAACCACCACCATGAACTCGGGCTCCAACAAAAAACGCACGAATCGAAGGTGTTTCCCGACGTTTGAGGGGTCAAGATCACACACAAAGATGCGCAAGGCATCCACCCATGATCTCCTCAAAGGAATCCGAGAAGAAACGCCCTCAAATCCACGAATCGAGCAAAGAACGAAATCCCTCAAAAATAGCCTCGAAAATGACACGAAAATAACAAGGAGCTAGGAGATCACCGCAACGCCGAATGCTTCCGTACATCCAGAGGTCATAGTCTATACAAGAATCTAGCCTAAGGAATACAGAGGAAAAGCAGCCGAGCGACTCTCGGGGAGGAAACCCTAGAGTTCAAGAGAGAGATGCCATCCACCTCTCGCTATTTATACTGAAGTCCACGGAGGAGGCAAATGACCACGCTACCCCTACAACTTGAATTGAAGATACAACCCCTCAGGGGCATTTTGGTCAAGTCTTCATCGAGCGGACACGCTTCCACTGCGGCCTTGGTTAGCAACGACACAAGCCCCGATCACGCCACGTGCCCCCCTCGAAGCTTCCCGACGCTCCGGATCACCATCTCCGTCGCATCAGCCTCCGGACTTGGTTTTTGCGGCCCAAACCAAGAAACCGCCCACCGATGGTTTTGTAGGCAAACCAACAAACCCGCGTGCAAGCTTGCTCGATCACTACCTTGCACCGCCCATGTCCACGACTTGACCCTCTAGTCTTGCACCGCACGGCTCGCACTTGACCCCATCGCCACCGGGTCCATCGAACCAAGCCTACTTGCCTCTCCATCACCGGAGGCCGCCACGGCTAAGGCCTTCGCGCTTGTTCTTCACCGCACCAACACGAGTCAAGCCGCAACCTGTGCACTGCACACTTAGCCAAGCATCAGTCCACAAAGCGTTGTCAATCACTCATCACTAAGGAGCGACCCTCCACTGGTCTTCGGATACACCTGGTCCTCAATCTCCCCCTTGATGAGTGCATTGACAACACCCATAGTAACCATCATCGAGAAAAGAAAAGAAAACAACCACGGACACAAACCTCCAAGCAAGTGATCCAAAGCCAAAGAACAAGCGAAAACAAGATCACTCGCCAGACCAAGTCTCGGCCCCCTAAGGCAAGGGCAACGGCTCAACACAGCCGAGACAAAACAAAGCTCACAAAGAGCACACCACAAAGCACAAAACTCAGGCAAACCAAAGGAGCTCCCCCTGCACATATGTAAACTCCCCCTGAGCAAGTGCAACCTCTTCTTCTCAAGTTTTCTCCTCACATGCAACAACCTCACAAATGCATACCAATTTTCCAAAAAAATCTCCCAACTCCCAAAGTGCATACAACTTCTCCCCCTTGTTGACAATGCACGAATCAAGGTATATGAAACTCTTTCCCTTGTTTTCATGAAAAATGCATGTCAAAGCATTTACACAATCTACCAAGCTTCTCAAATATACAAAGAGCACAACAAAATGCTACAAATGAGACATAGAGCAAGCAAAGTAGACACGGTGTAGTTAGCGCATTGCCATCAAGAAAGTAGAGACATATAAGCATGTGACATGGCCAAAAGCAATTTTAAGGAAATTTTCACAAAGAAACATTCATCTCATGAGCAAGACCCTATCCATGACAATTTGAGCACAAATACACTAGATACAAAGTTTATACAAGATCACAAATTCTCATCACGAGATCATGGTCAACGCCCACAAGCTACTGTCACACCCTGAAATTTCCCAATTTCAGGATGTGAATAGAAAAAATAATTAAGCAATGATTTTCACTTAATTTTAAAAATTTTCCAACGTTTATTTTATTTACAGGAAATATAGTATAGGAAAAAAACCTTTGTTTGTTTTTCTGAATTAAATAAATGGTTATGTGTGAGTGTTGCATTCATGCCGATGCATCTCGGTGTTTATAAGTGCAAAAGGTTTTTTAAATGCGCTTAGGTGCTGACCAAAATATTCCGAGAATTTTCCAGCTTTTTCTGGAATTTATTCTCATTTTTCTTGAGCTTATTCTATTTATTAAAAGGCTCTAAAATCTTTTTCATGAGCTCCAAATATTTTATTTGAATTGTCTGTGTCTCAATCTATCTCTAGGAATTTTCCTGGAATTTTTGAAATTTTCAGAGTATTTTTCGTGATTTAATTACGATTTCAGAATTTCTTGGAATTGCTTTTAATCCGAAATTAATTCCCGAAATTAGAAAAAGAAGGAAAAATAAAATCGGGCTCTATCTCGGCCAATAAATAGTTGCCGGTTATCTCCTTGATGTCATCTTTCCAACGCCGCAAACCTCATCTCGTTTCGAGAACACTAGCTTCCAAAAAGCGTCGCCGAACTTTCGCATCTACTAAATTCCAGTGAACTTTTCGGCGAGCTTTTCCGGCAAAACCGTGGACTTTCGGTGCAAATGGACACCACCATGGAGTTTCTCTCATCGAGTCCTACGCCGTGGTGTGGTGGATTGCTCGGTTTCGATGTCGGCTCATTGCCTTCCCCAACTGGATCTCCTCTCCAACTCCGGCGAGCCCTTCCGTCGCCATCGTCCATCTATGGCCGTAGGTGAGAACACCGTTGCGTTCGTCTCATCAATATCATTCTGTTTTGCCACATATCTTTTCGTTTCGTGAACCGAAACTCCGCCAATCAATCTAGCAGGTCGTTTTTGTTCCTGTACTGTACTTGTCCGCTACGAACTTTTTCCGTCCGGCCCTGCTGGTTCCACTCCCCTGAATTTGCCGACCTGAAGCATCATCGGAGGAAGCTGTCGTCGGCACCAGCTTCACCAGAATGATTCGCACGCCCGCCTGCTCCGTCCGCGAACCCCAAACGACGCACGCCACCGCACTAGCCGCCGCCAAGCTCCACCACCGGTCCGCTCTCCTCTAAAATCCGGCCGCTCCCCTTCGGCCCCGCTGATGGTGAGCACATCCCTGTGTGCCCGCAAGGTGGGTGGCGATGGCTGGGATCGCCTTCACATGCCCTCAGCTCGACACTGTTGTGGCTACTCAGGTCGAGCAGTCTGAGGAGCCGCGGCCCGCGAAATCCATTGCCAACCAAGTCCTGGACATGATCGGCCACGACATGGCGGTCAGCCTGGGGCTCGTACCATCCCAGGAGCGCTTCTGCCTCGTGGTGTACTCCGCTGCTGTTCTCGCTTTTCGCATGCAGGACGACAAGTTGCTGCCATGGGATGAGTTCAAGATCTGCTACGATGCTTTGTATCCCGAGGGACAGACCTGGCTGCCCTGCGGAAGGGATCAGTCCCGTTGCGAGGGCGAGTTCGTCTCGCTTGGCGACGCGTCGCGGGGGAAGCAGACGACAAGAGGCGCCGTAAGGCGGGTGGCGAAGCCCTACGACCCGACACGTGAATGCTTCATCTACATGAAGCACGACAGTGCGGTCCACTCCGCCAACTCTGGGGAAAGCTCGACGGGAGGCGACTCCCGCAGCCCGACCCCACCAAACGGCACTGACGGACCGGCCTTGCAAGGCGAGGACGACAGCGATCGGCGACATGCATATTTAGACGAGCTTGATGAAGCTAAGAAGGAGCTTGAAGAGGAGCAGGCGAAGCTCCACCAGGAGTTCGGGGTTGACGCTACCCTACCATCGGCCCACAAATGCGCACGGGAGGTGTGTTGTCGCCTCAATGGCGACAACCACGTTATCGTCTATAGGATCCCCGTTGCCAAGCGGGCCTCACAAAACTTCACCGCAATAGCTGTCCTCCGGACTTTTCCGAAGCCGGTCACGCCCGAGGATAAGAGGGTTCGTCAACACCTCCAAGACCTCCTCGAGGCGGCGGCCGTCCAGCAAGCGAAGAGCTTAGCATCACGACGTCGGGTCTCGCGGATGCACACCCCCGAGCAGTCCATTCACCGTGGGTCGTCTCTTCTGTTGAGACGACGGAGCCACGGCGAGGACGATCACATGCCTGTCAAGCGGCGACTTTGTCCCAGTAGTGATGCGTGGGACACCATCCGCACGCAAGGGCCACCGACAATGACTGACACCAAACGGCAGAGTCACAGACGTGGAGGTCTCTACAATAGCGACGAAGACCAGAGCCGGAGCCCGACGCCTGACCCCCTGGGTCCACGGGCCTTCGGTTCGAGGGTCCTCACTGTCGTTCCCCCTACACGCTACCGGGCCCCAACCACGGTGGCCAAGTCTGACGGTGAGACCAACCCGAGCGTCTGGCTCGATGATTACCGTATTGCTTGCCACAACGGCAGCGCAAGCGACGACCTCTTCATCATCAAGAGCATTCCACTCTACCTCGCCGACTCGGCATGAACCTGGCTCGAGCACCTTGTTGGCGTTTCATAGCGTCGTCACTTTAAGAACAGATTGAGAATCCATCCTCAGTGACAACACCAAGAAATGCCTGTTGGCATCTCTTAACGTCACAACTAATGACGCCGAGTTAGTGTGAACATCAAGACTTGCCAAAGGTTAATCTAAACGATCATGAATGAATCCGCATGCGCATAGATAAACCATTGTAGCATTTCCCCAAGGAAGGAGAATATTCCAAGGGTATCGTATCCGTGGAAGGCAATGGCGGATATCTTAGACTTATGCTTTTGCACTGAATGTAAACTAAGAGATAGATATTGGAAACAACAAACTCAAAGGTAGGGGTAAGATAAAAGATATAAAGGGTAGTGTGACACACACACTCAAATCTACCTCTACTCTAGCACACTACGGCTTATGGGGAACATACGAGTTAGCTCTAGGTTCTAATGTACTAAACATACAAAGCTAGAAGATACAAGAGATAGGCATGAGTATTGCATGAGAGGGTAAGGTTCAGCACCCAGGTACAAACGGGGAGCTAGCCCGCAACGACCAGCACTCTGCGAAACTAGACTTTAGACTCCTACAGAAGGTACCCCAGTGTGGAGGGTTCCAAAGGATCTAACACCTGTCACCACTGCGGACCTACCTCTATCGTTACGGGGGGTATGCTCATAACTAACGTAGCCACACAACCCAGGCACCATGCCTGCGTTGCTGCTAGACTTCACCCGGCCTGTTATTGTGACCTGTGGTGAGAGCCACCGAATCGGTCAACTTAGACCGAGTACCGTAGCTTGAACACAAACCTCATGCAACACTCTCATGCCATCTAACAAGATCAACTAAGGCTAGACATACGAACGGATACAAACTCTCTTATGTCTAGTCAATAAGATCAAAGGGTCGTGTTCGTGAAGAACACGAGCCTCTAACTTATGAACAAACACATAACGAATGAGTTTATCATCCTTCAAGTGGATAAAAAGGTAGTGTTCATGAAGAACACAAGCCTCTAATTGATGAACAAAGGATGAACTCAAGAACATATCAAGCATATGATCTACCATGACTTTATATGAAATAGCTAATAATCAAGTAGATCAAAGTCATACAATGAAATAAAGATAAAAAAGAACTCATACCTAGACTCCAAAGAAGACTTGGGACCTGAAAAAGAGCTACTCTAGCCTACCCCTAGCCTTGGAAACTAAAAGTGAGAGGAGAATGAGAGAGTGGTGTGTGTGAAATGGGAGCCCCTCCCCTTCTATTTATAGGCAGGGATAAGGCTTGCTTGGAGGCTCAAAGTGCTCCAAAACACCCCGAGATGCAGCCAGCAACCAATGAGCAAGTGACACGTGAAAGGCCGGGATGAACCGACCCTAGGTCGGTTCGGTCGATCCTAGGTCGAACCCCTAGGCGGCCTTCCTGCTGTGCTTTCTCAGGGAGGCTGACATGTGGGCCTTGATGCTTGTCCTCCATGCATGCCAAGTTTCCTGATAAGTTGGAGCTCTAGTGGGCCCATGGATCCATGTGAAGTCCATGTGTCGCTCCCGATCTGGGTGAGTGCCTCCCTTGGATCAATGACGTGGAATGCCATGTGTTTCCTGGTGGCGCCACCTCCTCACCGAGTTGGCATGGTTTCTCCATAGAAGGTGGATTTCCATCTCTTTTAAGGGGTATTTCACCTACATACAAATAATCTCCAAGGACAAGTGGAACTACATTATTCAAACCAAAATGCAAGTAAATAATGCATATGCCTCCATTTATGTGAGAATATTGAGGGTGAAAGTGGTACTTAACAACCGCCAACAAACTCCCCAAGCTAACCTCTTGCTCGCCCTCAAGCAAGACATTAGGGACTTAGGTTGGTTGATCAGTTGCTACAATGTTGTATTCTCAACTTATGGCAAACATACAAAGAAAGTATTCTACCAAGAGTTGAACAAGTTGGCAATGTTCTTACCTTTTACCCGATGACGTGGGGCATATAGCTTCACCCGCCTTTAGGCGGTTTGAGAGACGAATGGTTATATAGCATGTGCATAATCACTCATACCTTGATCAGCTATCAATCAGGAGGTTTTGCAAATTTTCAAAAGAAAATTAGAGTTTCTCAAATGATACTCTCGGATCGCTCAAAAGTGTATGGTTCCTCACCAAGGCAATGTTGCCTTTCTTCACATCCTACTCCTAATAGGCTTATGTGGAGCAGTAGGTAGGGAAGATGTGGCATACTTGTCTCTCATATTTTGCTAAGTCAAAACCGGATCCTTGAAGAAACAAACATACATCCCGATCAAGATGTGCATATGTGTGTGATGGATATGAGCATGGTAAGGTGGATACTAGGCCCGGAAATGGGTGCTAGATATTACCATGCCTTATATGAGGAAATGAGGGATTGATGGTAAGGTGGACACTAGCCCCGGAGTAGGTACTAGTTATTACCATCTATATGGTGGAACTCTTTCTCTTGCACATATCAATCCTTTTTCCTTTTGAAATTTTTCGAGACTTGGGCTAGCTCTCTTTATTTTATTTTTGCCATGCTTTTGAGCATGCTTTTCTTTTTCTTTCTCTCTTTTTTTCAGCTATCCCTTTGTCTCTATTGGAGATATTTGGAGAGGGATGAATGATACAAAGATACATAGAGTTTTATTTTTGGAAGAATGCATAAGCAAATGGAACAAATGATTAATGCTCACTTCCAATGTAGAAGTTTAGCATGAACGTGTACGTAATCTTGATCATGGGAGTATGAGTTCTAACAAGGGTCACAACAATTTGACAAAGATCAATGAGAGAACAAGCTACATATGTGGAGGCTAAGAGCTAGAATCTACATATGGCCTTGGATGGAAATTCTCATCATTGAGGAACTCATCATGTTTTGATTTTTCAAAAGGAAAACTGATGTCAAGCATCACTAAGCACAAGATCATAGCACTCTATTCTACCATATCATGTCTCACAACAACTTAGGCAAGGATCATGCTTTTGCTACCCACAGTTTTCAAGCTAAGGTTTGAACATGCAAGCCAACAAACTCAAAACTTAGGTAGGATACAAAGTTGTAAGCAAGACATACGAGAATAAACAGAGCAACTATTCATCATTTCAACCATAGAGGCAAAGCATTCTATGCATATCAAAGCAAACTAAGCAAATGATGATGATGAAAGCAAATAAATATTTTTGGTCTTTTTATTTTTCAGATTTTTGGGTTTTCATTTATAAGATATTCGAAAACAAAGGAAGATACAAGTTACCTCAGGATGGGGGTCCTCCCCCAAGCTAGCTTCAGGCTCACTGCGGAGGAGGGAAAAAGAATCCCTGACTCGCGTAGTAAGCCCTCTGCTCCTCCATGTATCGCTGCTGGTTTTGCTGCATGGCTTTGATCCTTTCACCACCGATGTTGCCACCACCGAGGTAGACTCGACGTGGTGTTCATCTCCTCCAATCCCGTGACTGACACCGAGCTCCCATCCGTGCAAGCTGAGCATCGCGTGCAGAGGCTGAGGAGTGCCATCGGAAGGACGAAGACGGAGGTGGGCCACCGGAGCTGCAACTAGCGGGTGTGGCCCACTGAGCGCCGCTTGCACTCGCCCAAGCCGTGCCACTCGCACTCGAGTGGTAGGTGAGCTGATCCCAACCAGGTGCATATCCAGAGGTAACTCAACATGTACCAGGGTCCTCCCGCCACCGGTGGTGTAGGTCGTGGCAGGGCCGTGGTGGTGGCTCACCGTGCTGCGCTACATGTGTGCTTTCTTCGCCGCGCTTCTAGTGGACCTACCTGAAACACTAGCACAACGGCTTTCCTCTTGTGTAACAAGGGGAATGGTTAGTGACTCCGAGCTATACAATCGAAACCCCGGGTTAGGTAACGGGATTTGATTTGCATAACCCGGAAAGAAGAAAGTCAAAGAATCATTTGGGCCCCTCTTGAGTATATGCCCTTGGATCAAGTATGCCTCATCAATGAGAACTCGGCGCGTCCCGATGAAGGGTACGGGATTCCCGCTAAGAACCCTGAGTCTGAGAGCAATACGAGTCACCAATGAAGTACACTCAATAGGACCTATCATCTTGAAATTCATCATCCACTGCCGAATCATAGCTTTAACGGAGAACCTTGATCCGTTAACGTATATAATAGCATCATCTCATCAATGCGCACGGGCTGAACATCCTCTCGTGGAAAGAGAGTAATGGCGAGCCACTTGTGCCACAAATGGAGAGTGGGATGCACAATATCGTTGCACTGAGGTACAAACTTGCCACTGTAAACAAGACCGAGATGTCTACCGTAAAGAGTCTCGAACAAAACCCTCACAAGCCCGCTTCAAAGAAACAACACAACGAGGACTAAACCCAAGAAGACGACTAAGTTCCTTCCAAGAAACATGATAATCGGTCCCAAAAAGACGAAACTGAATGCCATCTGGAATCTCAGAAAGGGAGCAAAGAAACTAGATGATGAGGGGCCGAGAGCCAAGCTCAGAATCGCAAAAACTCCTCCCAACCAAGAGCATGCCAAATGGAAGCGAACTCGAGATTCATACATGTTTTCTCCATGAGAGCCGGGTCAAGTCCGTGTGTGGCGAAGACTCGGTCCTTCAGAGAGCGAGGCTTGCTCCTCTCGAGCGCCCGCAAGTCGAGGTAGTGGGTGTCGTTGACCTCCTCCGCCGCCAGGCTCGGCTTGCTCTTCTTGCTCTTCTTCATAATCCATCGCCGATGGCTCACGGCTCGGCTGGGGTGGATGAACTCGCTTGTTCATGAACGGGAGCGTGTCACGCTCGGGAGAGTGTTTGCCACCCAATTCATGCTGGCACAACAACAAGGGACAACAAGAGCAACTCGGTGATGGGTTAGTAAAATCGAATGAAATTCTTACCGAGCTTGCTCCACCAATAGCAATACTTTCAGCAACACAATAGAGAGAACACTTGATGATCCAATCTTGAGCAAGAAATCCAAGAAAACCAAGAGAGCAAGGTGTAGATAGGGGAGTGTCGGTGTTTTAGACCGGCAACCTACCAAGGGGAGTACCCGAGGTAGATGAATGTGGCCTCGCCGAGATCGGTAACTCGAAGGAGAGACACGTGGCACACAATTTAGATAGGTTCGGGCCGCGAGGTGCGTAATACCCTACGTCCTGTATGCTGCGTAGCTCTGGATTGATTGGGTGTGTTTACAAGATGATGCGGATGATGAGATAGGGGTCCCTGCCTCGCCTTATATAGTCCGGGAGGCAGGGTTACAAGTCGGTTTGAGGGAGAGTACTAGTGGTATGCGGCTAGGAGTACTTACATGGATCCGGGACATGCGTAACTTCCAAACTGAGTACTATCCCTCTGTAGTCCTTGCGCCCCACGCCAGCAGGTGCCGTGTTGCCCAAGTCGAGTAGTCCCAGGGGCCCACCGAGTAGTCGGTCCTGGTACCCACTAGAGTAGTGGGCCCAGGGATATCCATACGACAAGCCCCAGTACTTTGTAGTCGGCATGATGTCTTGAGTAGTCTTGATGGCCTTGGCGAGTAGTCCTTGAGCGTCCCGAGTTCCACAAGCCGAAAAGTCCTCAAGAGTGCTTGAACCATCCCGAGGGAAGGTACTCGGTGATCTTTGAGTAGTCTTGAAGTCTTCTCGAGTAGTGCCCAAGCGTCCCCGAGTGCTTCTCTTGAAGGTCTTCAATAATACTCGCGATGTCTTGATGAAGAGACCATATGGAAAATGCGATTCGAGAATCGCATTCCATATGGAATGTAGCCCCCGAGCCTTAGGTCGAATCGTAGATTCAAGCTGAGGGTCAATCTGAAGTTCTGCCAATCTTATCCCGAAAAATCGGAGAAAACCGAAGGACACGTGGCACGGAGCCCCCGAGCCTTGAGTCGAGTACTTCCTCTCGAATTAAAGGGTCATCTTGACTGTAGAATGTGTCCTGAGTGGGTCTTGAATCTAGTTGTATCCCACTGAGGTCATCTGAAGTAGTTGAGCCCCCGAGATTGGCTGCATGTACTCATTGTGCTAGAGCACGTCGAGGGCCATGGAAAACGGCCATCAGAGTCGGAGCCCACAGGACCGATGGCCGGGACGGTGGAAGAAACAGCCCCCGAGCTAGGGACTGCGGTGGCCCCCGAGTCAGGTGTGGAAGTGCAGGACGATCCACTCCACGGGATGAGCACGGATGTAGTCGTCCGCTCACCCATCATAGAGGAAGCCGCGCCGATCCGTTCGGCGGCTATGGCAGAGGAGGCATCTTCGAGCCACGGGGTCTTGAGCTGCTGGAAGACAATCTTGTCGATCCGGCCGTTGTTGCTCTGAACATGGAGTCATGGCGGCGTACCAGCGTGGGTCAAGGTACGCTATAGTACCTCGAGTAGTCTTGTACGACGAAATACAAAGTACCCGTTTGACTGTTCTGTATATGCAGGATATTATTGAAAGATCCCGTGAGAAGTCCGAGCTGCTGAAGGGGTACGGCGACACAGTCCTTCGTGCCGAAGCCTTGGAGAATGAGCTCGATAAGTCGAAGAAACATTCCGCTCGCCCAATCCAAGCTCGACGGCCTTCGCCCAATATCATAACGAAGTGCAAGAGATGCAGGAAGAGGGACGACTTGATTCGAAAAACAAGTCGCCGCGTAAGAATAAAGGTATGCTTCCCGCCAAAGCCTTTGAGTACTTATTAGGTACCTTGGTGTAATCCGACGGTGTGATGAGTTGTCCGCAGAGCTTGAGGAAAGGGTCGACCAGTCAAGGCGCCGGAGACGGACTAGAAGAACATCGTGTATCGTGAGACCGACAAAAGAGAGGTACTTGAGTATGAGTACGCCTTGCGCCATGAGTGTATCAAGCACATGGAGCTTCGTGAAGCCTCGCATCGTGACCTTGTCAATTGCTATAAATCTTTGCGTAAGCTCAATGAAGATTGCGAGAAGTCATGGGCCATGAAGGAACTTGAGGAAGCCGCGCTACCCATTGCAAGTAGGCCGGTGCCACACCCAAGGTCAAGATTGCTCCACCGGTGAACCGATTGAAGGAAGCCCCTCAAGGCTGGCGACGATGTCAAGCACTTGGCTAAGTCGATCCCAACCAAGTTGGCATACATGAAGTCATATTTCCCCAAGCCTCCGTGGAGGTAGTCGCCGTGGACTTCTGTGGCGAACACTGCATCGACGATCAAGACAAGACCCTCCTGAGGAGGAGATGGCGCCTATTGCTGAACAAGTGGCGGAAAAGCTCAACCTTCAGTAGGAGTACCTGTAGGAGTAGCTTAAAGTAGTTGATGTAAAACAAACAAAGTTGTTAGTAACTTGTTTGGATTATCAATGAAAGTTGTCCACTATATATCCGTGGAAATAAGTACTGTAGCCGCCACTTGCAACGGTGTGCGGAGTACCAAACCGTGGTGGAACTTGTGAGTAGTAGTACTCGAGGAGATGCCTGATTGGAAGGCACAATGTAAATAAGTTGAATGAAAATCAAACTTTATTACTGATGAATAAGTACACCTGGATGGTCATGGCCGTTTACAAGTGTAGTCGCCAGACTGAGGTCGCCACGGCTAAGTGGCGCTTAGACCCTTAGGCCGCTTACAGCTAGAGATCCGTTAGTAGTCGATAGACCGGATCTAGAGTACATGGTCTTGCATCACCGCTAGAGTCCTCGCTTAAGCAGCCCCAAGATCCGTTAGTAGCCGCTGACGGGATCTTGGAGAAGAGTAGTCCCGAGACTAGTGCCAGTGATCGAAGGCCGCTACGCCGAGGAGTCCGTGAGTAGTCGTGTAGACCGACCCGTGAGAGTAGTCGAGCGACTACGCCGTAGAGAAGCGACACGCCTGGTCGACGCTCCACGAGTTGTTGATGTCGCCGCCTTCAAGTGTTTGAGGCTAGAGGAGCCCGGTCCGGCCACCTTGGAGATTGAGAAGGACCTTCCCATGGTGAGTCGAGCTTGTGTAGTCCGTGTTCGATACGACGGAGGACCAGATCGCCGACGCTTGAAGGAGCCGCCTTGACGCTATGATCATGGTAGCGCCGACACCCTCGAGGTACCTTGTCGATTGACGAGGGCACGCAATGCTTCTTCGAGACCGCCGATGTCAACCCGCTCACGCCTTCCGAGATGCCTTCGCCGTATTGTTTCTACCGCCGATTCCCACATCACGCCGGGTAGAATAGCCGAGTCAGAGACCAGAAGTAGGGCGATCGCCTGCCGGCTTGGTAGGTCGAGTACGGCTCCCGCGAGTGCGCGACTTGCCTCCTTTGGTGTTAGCCGCGTGCAATCGCTTTTGAGGGCGCCGAGTACCATCCGCTAGCGCTCAACTTGGCCGCTGGGATGGGCGAGGAGACGCATCGACGTGATCCCCGTTTCTCGCAGATTCTTAACCGATGGTTGTTGAAGTTGGAACCCAAGTCCGTGATGATGCGATGGGGCAGCCCAAGAACTCACTACTTTTGGGCGGTGACCGCTTGACTTCGATCCACTTGGTGAACTTGTCGATGGCCACCAAGACTTTGTTGAATCCTCCCCGCAGCTTGGCGAGGCCCAATCATGTCGAGCCCCAGCAGCAAAGGGCCAGTTGGTGGTATGGTGACTAGCTTGTAGGTCGGACGTGTTGCTTGGCGAAGAATTGACATCCTTGGCACTTTCTCGACGAGTTCTTCAACGCCGAGCCGGGCCAAGAGAAAGCTCTCGGAAAGCCTTGCTCACCAACATTCGAGAAGACGCGTGGTTGCCGCAGACGCCTTTGTGGATCTCCTCCAAGATATCCTTGCCTTCTTCTCGAGGTATGCACTTCATGAGTACTCCGTGCACCTCACCAGAGCTTGTCTCCACTAGTACATAGGCCTTGGCTCGGACGAGTTGTTCGCCAAGTTCTTGTCGGATGGGACCTTCGCTCACGGATGTAGTCGATGAAGGGTTGTCTCCCACGCCATCATCATGACCTCCTGCCCATCAGAGTGGCGCAGGTCGCGTTGGCCGACTCGGATGGATGGCGGTGAAGCTCGTGGATGAAGACTCAGCAGTACTTGCGCGCGAGTAGAACCAAGCTTGACAGACGCAACATTGTTGTCGCGATGACGGTGGAACTAGAGACCAGAACTTGTTCTCGAGCTGACTTCCGCAGAGGGCGCCCATGTTCTCCTTGTTGCGATCCCAAGACTTGTTGACTTGGTTGATGACCACCGGAGTCAACGTAGACTAGTAGCCGCTTGATGCCCAAAGAGATTGCGAGGCGTGAAGTAGGGCTTCGACTTCGGCCGTTGTTTGAGACCTTCCAAGATCCGCAGGATGTACTTTGAGTTGTTCCCCTTTGGAGATCGTAGTACGCACCTACCCGCCTTCGAGCTTGAGTGAGTCGTCAAGTACATCACCCGGTTCGGCGCCGATTGGAGTTGGTAGTCGATTCTCCCGCCACGCCATGAAGTCGACTAGTGCCCGGACTTGATAGTAGCACGCGTGGCTTGAAGTCGATGTTGAGGGCGCCGAGTTCGACCGCCCACTTGGAGATTCTTCGTAGCATCCTCGATTATGGAGTATGTCACCGAGCGGTAGTCGATAACAACAATCGAGTACTCCCGGAAGTAGTGTCGTAGCTTCCGCGAGGTGATGAGCACCGCAGAGTAGCTTCGGACCGCTAGTACCGTGCCTTGACTCGAGAGAACCACCGACGGCGTAGACTGGTCGGAGGGTAGGCGTGGCCTTCTTCCCCGCCGCCGACGACGATGGCGATCGACCACATGAGTAGTCGCAGGTAGAGCAGAGCTGCTCCTTTTGCAGGAGCCGTGAGGACCGGTGGCTTAGATAGAAGTCTTTGAGCTGCGCCGAGCTTGATCACCGCGTCCACGCGAACTTCTTGATGCTTGAGTAGTTTGAAGAAGGGTAGTCCCCGTTCTCCAAGCTTCGAGATAAATCAAAGGCCGCCATGCACCGCCGCTCGACATCCTTGATGCAGGTTGGAGCTTTCATGTTGGTGATGGCGGAGATCTTCTCGGTTGGCTTCGCACGATGGCGGCGATGAAGCCGAGTAGTTTCCGATGGTATCAAGACGCACTTGTTGGGATTGAGCTTCCATTGGTACTCTCGCAGGATGCGAAAGTCTCTTCAAGATCGGCGATGATGATCGGAGTTTCGGTCTTGACGACCACATCATCCACGTAGGCTTCGACGTTTGTTGAGTCGCTTCTTGAAGCAGGCCCGATAGCTCGTTGGTAGGTGGCGCGTTCTTCAACCCGAACGACATTGTCGTGTAGCAGGCGCCAAACGGGTGATGAACATGGTCTTCTCTGGTCTTCTTCCTTGATAGCGATCCGGTGGTACCCGAGTAGCAATGAGGAAGCGAGCAGTCGCAACCGTGGAGTCGATGACTTGATCATCCGCTGCAACCAAGGGGTCTTTGGGGCAATGCTTGTTGAGGTCGTAGTCGACACATCCTCCACTGCTGGTGTTCTTCGACGAGGACGGGTTGGCGAGCCACTCGTGATGGAAGACTTCACGGATGAAGCCCGCCAGTAATTTTGGCGAGTTCCTTCTTGATGGCAACCCGCCGGCCGTAAAATGGCGAAGGTGTTGTCGCTTTGGGGTAGCTTTAGGGTCGACGTTGAGTGAGTGCTCGATCAGCCTCCCGGCACCCCCGCATGTCCGCCGGGCTTCCATCCGAAGATGTCTCGCTAGCGGAGGAAGCCGACAAGCGTCTTCCTATTTCGGGTCAAGACCCGCCCGATCATGGTAGTCTTGCGCTGCCCGTCCCAAGGTCGATGGCCTTCACTTGGACTTCCTCCGATGGTCGAGGCTTGTTTGCGTGTCGGTCTTCTCGAGAATCTCGAGTTCGGTTGGGGCGAGCTTCTTGGACGCAAAGAAGATCTCCATCATTGCATTGGGTACTTGGTTGGTTGCTGCGAGTTCCACGGCTTTGGTGTCGCAATGAACGATCTTCAAGTCCCCTTGCAATGTGAGTACCCGCAGGACTTGGCATCTTGAGTACCAAGTAGGTGTAGTGTGGTACCGCCATGAACATGGCGATAGGTCCGCCGAGGATGGCAGGAGGTGAAGTCCGCAACCTCGAACTTGATGTACTCGGTGTTCTCCTTGTCTCCCCGGTCGGGACCACCGAGCCGGAATAGCCGTGTTACCGGACAATGTCATAGAAGGTGACGCGCTTGGTGAGCATGTCGGTGATGTCGAGCTTCATCTTCTTCAAGGTCTTGGTGAAGAGGACGTTGAGTCCGCCTCCGCCGCCGATGAGGACCTTGTTGAGTCCGGAGCCCGCGACAGTGTTTCGTGACGAGGGAAGCGTCGGAGAGAAGCTTGTCCATTGATCCGTGGGGAGAAGGTGATGGGTACCTCCGACCACCTCGGAGGTGTCGCACCGGTTCGATGTTCAAGACTTCCGGGTGGCCTTCTCGAGACCGTCTGGTGGGTAGTCCGCCAAGAGGACATTCACCGCCTTGTCGCCCCGAAGTCACCGTTGCCCTCGCCGACTTTTTCTTACCCTTCTTGTCGTGAGGAGGCCGTGGGTGAGTATCCTTGAGTGCTCGCCGAGCCGGTAGCACCGCCGCGGTGATTACCATCCGATGCCACGCACTTTCTTTGAGCAAGTCTCGAGCCGCCGAGGTATTTTTCGAGTTGTCCTTTGCGTGGCACGATAGCCGCCGATGTTGTTCCGGCTTGCGTTCTAGCTCGAGTAGTTGTTGTTGCGACCCCTTGATCTTTGTTGTTGTTGCTGCCGTGTTGCTTTTGTGCCGCGAATGGAGTCATTTGGCGCTCGCTTTGTCCTCTTCGGCCCATGACGTGATCATCTTTGAGCTTGGTGATGGAGCTGGGGCGAATCAAGTCTTCGAAGGTGCGGTGGTGATAGAGTCCGTCTTGGAAGAGGTCGATGACTTTGTCGGACGCCAACTACGGCCGCTTGTCAAAGAAGCACGCATGTAATCGCGGCATCTCACCTTGTTCCTACTTGACCATTGCCGTGTTCATGTGAGTACCCGAGCGCCCATGGCCCGCGGTTGTCCGAACCGAGCCTTCAGGTCCCACCGGGTCGATCGAGTTCTTTTCAAGTGACTCGAGCCACGCGGAGTGAGCCTTGATCCAGCGTAAGGGAAGAAGAGGCACTGCGTTGCCACGCATTTTCGGCCAAGGCGTAGCACCGAGCCATCGAATCGGATCTTGCTTCATATCATACTTGGAGATCCCGAGGGTTTGAATTTCGAAGAAGCAGGCGGCAAGTCTGCAGAGTAGCGGGAAGCCGCCGCTATCGCTTCAAGAGTTCTTGCGCGGATCTCGGCCGATCTTGTGGCCGAGCCGCCACGCGGCCACGGTGGCTATAGTCACGCCTCGGCCGCTGATCGCCACCGCCACTCTTTCGCCGCTGGCCATGGGATGAGCTCCGCCACGCCGCCACCGCCGCCGCCGCCATGACTACCTTCGGTACACTGGCCGATGCCGCCTGGAGGGTCCTCCACCGAGGCCCTAGAGCGTTTGGGATTTGGTGGTGTTCACCACATTACGGCCCACCGCCGCCGCGCTAGTGGCTTCGTGGGTTTCAAGGCCGTGAGTTCCGACGGGGTACTTGAGCAACCCTACTTGCTTGTGGCCTCATTGAGGTTCATGAGAGTTTTGAGACGCTGATAGCTCCGCCTCATGACGCCAAATTGTCTTTGTGGTCTGCTCGAGGTGCAAGGCATAAACATCCTCCGAGATGTCGCATACAAGGCATTCAAGTCCCAAAATTTCATACTCACACAGAGATGAGCATCGCCACCCTGTGTGCTGCTTAGAGCTAGCTCTCCCAAGGAGAATCAAAGCGAATATGAGTTGTCGTCCGTCATGGCTCCTCCAGACAATGCACAGGGATGTAATGACCAGCTGGCAGACATAGTTCTCAACATGTTGAGAAGCTCACTCACTGATTGGTCGATCCAAGTCGAACTAGGAGGAAGTAGTAGCCTTATGTGTTGAGTCCGGAGTACTGAGGCGATCTCCTTGCCGCCCGCTATGGAGGGTTTCTCTAGTGGAGACCACTCGGAGAGGGACACGAAAGTGGAGCCCCGAACTCCATGACTAGTTCGAGTTAGGCATCCAGCTCAAATCTAGAGCACACTCAACACGGGCCCTGGTGTCTTCGGAAACCACGAGCGCCGGGTCCGGTCAAGTGAGGTACGAACGATCCAGCCCCGTGACCTGTGGAGCCAAGGGTGTCACCCTTGAAGGCTTTGGCGATGACGAGCCGAGTTCGCCATGTGATCTTCGACCACCAGCGCCGTGGGTGAGACCGCAACCTACCAAGGAGTACCCGTAGATGAATGTCCTCGCCGAGATGAAGGGAGAGACACGGGCACACAATGATTCGCCGCGAGGTGCGCCCACGTCCCGTTCGAGCTCGATTGAGTGCAAGATGATGGATGATGAGTAGTGCCTGTAGTCGCTTGGAGTCGCTCATGCCAAACTTCTTCACCATGTCCTGTGTACTTCCGATGTACAAATGTCCCGCCCTTGCACCGCTTGATCCGAGGCCCAAGAAAACTGCAGCTCGCCCATCATGGACATCTCAAATTCGCTCATGTCATCTCGCAACTGCAACAAGATCATGAGAAGAGCCACCAAAGATTATGTCATCCACGATATCCGAACAATCAAAAGGTCATTCCCATGCTTAAGGAGAACAGTGGTCTTATCAATCGTGCCCATCACAAACCCCTTACTCAGCAAAACCTCTCAACCCGCCATACCAAGCTCTAGGTGCCTATTTCAACCCATAGAGCGCTCTCGAGTTTGTATACACGGTGGGTATTTTTCCTCAAACCCCGGGTTGCCTCACATACACTTCTTCCTCTATCACCCCATTCAAGAAAGCACTTTGACATCCATTTGGTACAACTTGAACCCTTTAGCCACAAAGGCTAGAAGGATCCTAATTGCCTCCAAACGGGCCACAGTGAGCAAATGTCTCCTCATAATCTATCCCTCCTTCCGTTGAACCTCGCCACCAACCTCGACTTGTTTCTCACAACCATCCCATTCTCACCCTCTTTGTTCTTCCACACCCACTTGGTACCTATGGGACAATTTGGTGGTGGATCAAACACCCGACTTGGTTTCTCTCAAAGTTTTCCAACTCCTCATGCATGGAATTCACCCACCTCGCCAAAGCGTGTCGAATATCTTTGGGCTCAAACGACAAAAAGCAGTGAGCGAAATGAGAAGAATTCCTTGACCTCGACCGTAGTGCTCATGAAGGTCACCAATGATCGCTGGGTGATCACTGCCGGAGCCTCCGACACAACCTCCCTCAGCCTCCACTCAAAATTTCGAGTGGGTGTAGGGATGGTCCATCGATCGATGCCGTAGTAGTGGAAGTAGCATGTACACGATCAGCCGGAGCACCACCATCATCGCCATCCTCATCTCCATCTCCATCCTTCTCATCCTCAAAGATCCGCACCAATCTCCTCGCCACCGCACACTCAAAAGTAGAAGAGCTACATGGTCGTGTCTCGTCAAGGTAACCTCGCAAGTCTCCATGATTCGTTAGTGTCAAGGTTGAGCACACGATATGCTCTAGAATGAATCGCATAACCAAGGAAAATACCATCCGAACATCTAGACTCAAACTTATCCAACTTGCCCTTCTTCGTAATGAAACACTTGCAACCAAAAGCTCTAAAGTGACTCACCTTGGGTTGTCGCCATGCATCACTCATAAGAGGTCTTCTTCTTGAAAGCACGAAGGAAAATGCGATTTGAGACATAGCAAGGTATTGACCGCCTCGCCCAAACGCCTAGGAGTCCTATGCTCATCGAGCATCCCCGCCATCTCACAAAGGGTCCGGTTCTTCCTTCCACTACGCCATTCGCAAGCGACGATGGAGAAGAGTGATGATCGAGACCAAGATCACCGCAAAAGGCATCAAAATGAGAGTTCTTAAACTCGTCCATTGTCATCACAGAGATAGCTCGAATGGCATCTCCATGTCTCTCATTCTTCAACCTCAAGATCAAGTCTCGAACAAAGCCAAATGTCTCACTCTTATCCTCCAAAAAGAAAACCCAAGAGTACCTCAAAATCATCAACAACCACAAGAACATACCACTTCCCACCACAGAGAGCGAACACGAGCCGCCCAACCAAATCCATGTGCAACAGCTCAAGGTCGGTCATGACCGCCGAGGGGCGTGAGAAGCGGCAACCATCTTTCCATGCCGACAAGAAGCACAAACCAAATCCTTCTCGAATTTCAACTTAGGCAATCCTGACAAGATCAAGACCACTCAAGCGGAAAGCAACTCAAAGCTCAAGTGTCCCAACCTCCTATGCCATTTCCAAAGCTCGCCAAAAGAACAAAGCATCGAGGAGGACCAACAGATCGGGAAAAATCGGACGAAGATTTGACCCTGGGACGATCGCATGCATAAGATCGCCTCGAGAATCAAGCACACGAGAAGCTCCCGACTTAAATGAACCTCAAAACCTTCAAGTAATTGAGATACCGAAAGTGTTAAACCAAGTGACTTGACCAGGCCACACACTTAAGGTCACCTTGCTACTCACCTTCACCATACCTTCAAGCACTGCCCTCCCTCCCATTGTCCCCGAAAGTGATGTACTCTCAGACTCACCGGGTGAGGTCGGAGAACCACCCACGATCTCCATCATGTGTCGTGAGCAACCGAGTCGATCAACCAAAAGTTCTCCAAGCCTCCCACCGCAATCAAAAATGAGAACGAGAATGAGCAAGCGACTCAACATCAAGTACCAAAAGAGTCAAACCAAGGAGCCATTTGCTCAAAAGAAGGGTTAGCAAAGTCCATCCTACCAAAACCCCTAGGCGAGCCCTCTCACGCCTACCACCAAAGGACCTCACGCCTCACGAGGAGTACGCGCACCACGAGGAGGAAAACGTGGTAGTCCATCTCGAGACCCAAAGCTCCGTGCCTCCCAAACTCGTAACGGTCACGAGAAGGAGCACGCCAACTCACCACGCCCAAACCCAACACGCCTGCTCTCTCCGAGGGAACACACCTCCACCTCCACGAGTGGGAACTCCTCACAAACACATCACCCCTAGGTAGAGGCCTCACGAGGCTCGTGCACACCACGAGCAAGGTGGTACCTGCCCTGTTTGCCATCTCCCTAGCAAACCTCTCATCCCTCTTCCTCCGAAACACTCATCCTTATGCCCATCCCTCCCACAATACTCACAATGGAAGCGATTGGCACCGCTTAGGTGGCTTCTCAAGCTTCTCCAGCTTTCTCCGACTTCCCATCAAAGACACTCGGTGCTCACAAACTTGATGGGTTTTGTAGTTTCGCTTTGTGGGGAACACTGTGGATCCGGTGTCTAGCTTGTTTCTCGAGGTGGTTTGGCTTTGGGTGCAAATTTGTTCAGGTGGTATGTGGTGGAATGGGATCTCTCCGCTTTCTCCTCACCACTCTTCTCACCACTTGTCGCCCCAACACCGACCATCAAACCTCTTGAACCGAGCCAACATCATACTCAATTGTGGCTCATGCCCACACAACCACCCCATCATTTTTCTAATTCATCATTTTCATCCCGCAGACGATCAACATAGTTGCAAGTTCCATGTTTTTCAAAGCATGCATTTCAAAGTTGAACATGATGTAGGAAGAGGAGCTAATGTCACTCAAGAGAAACAATTCTAGTGTGAGATTCATCTAGCCTAGCATGCAAAATAGGACATGAGGTACAAGCACCTAACAAAGCTGGCCTAGACTTCAATTCATCACACTCAATCCTAACCACATCTAGTTCCTCCAAAGTAGAGGCATGCTTCTCCTTGAGAGCAACAAATCAACAAGAAAAATTGAATAGTCACCACAATCATCCGACACCACAGAGATTTCAAAGCAACTATCTCATTTCTAGCATCCACAAGCAAGGATTCAAGCTCTACCTTGTCCTTAGCATCACCCAAAGACCTAAATTCCTCTTCTCCTTGTTGGTCTTTCTAAGCACATCATCACGGTTATCAAGCAACTCATTCAGCATTCTCCTCTAGCAAGAAGTTGGGATCTTGTCGCACTCTCATCTAATCGAGTTCGAATCCGTGGCTTCCCACTTCTTGGTGCGCCATGCCAGAAAAGCCTCCTGCACAAGCTTAGGCCGGTGTTCTTGCCCGGTGCCGCTTGTCCTGCGCTTCTCTCTCTTCCTCGCCGAGTCAAGAAGCATCGCTTGATGTCGAGTCGATGTCGCCGCCTCGCCACCATCGCCGAGCGGTCTTCAGCCGCCACCCTTCTTGTGCCTTCTCTCGCCTTGTCCTTGTGCTTGTCCTTGTAGTCGCTCCGGAGCTGGTGCTTGTTGTAGTCGTGCTTGGGCTTGCCCTTGTAGTCGTTCTGATCTCCATGGCTTGGGGCATTCGATGAAGTGCCCGCTTCCCGACCGATAGCACATCCCCGAGCTCCACCTTGCATTCTTGCGTTCGTGACATCCGCCCAAACCTCTTGCTCAACAAGCGAGATCATCTGCTCAAGACCTCAAAGTCCTCATTTGGCACAAGAAGACAAGACAAGAAAAGTAGACCTTGACCCGAGACAAGAGCCAAACTATGAGGATTAGGGCTTTGGCCTCTCAAGCCATCAACCTCAAGACCCGAGCTTGGAAAACAGCTCATCCAACGTCAAGATCATACACGCCGACTCCTCAATGGCCTCGACCTTGGCACTCCACGACTATCTAGGCATGCAAAAGCTTGATAGCTTGATCATGATCCGTGTATGGGAGCACCGTCACATTCTCATGTTGTTGATGCTAGTGAAGCCAAACATCGCACGGTCGACTCCCGGGAGATGAGTGAAGTTCTCGCATCTCTCCTAAGTGGAAAACAAATCTTGCAGCAAATCACTTGGGCATTGCCAACATGAGTCAACTTGAGCCAAATCTTTCCGCCACATTCTCTCCATACACTCGCCGAACTCCGAGGCGAGAGCACGGAACAAGTAATCAACCTTGCTGTTGGCCTCAAACATGTCCCGCGATCCCGAAGCGTAAAACTATCTCGATGACATATTGATCATTTTGAGTGACCTCCCAAATAAGAGTTCCTTCCTCGCAAAACGCGCCCATGCGCCTCTCCCACAGGTAATTACCATCAAAGTGAGGACCCTGCCGTAATCACCCATCTTTGGATCTTACCGGTTAGAATCAAGAAGATCCAGAACCGCCCGATACCAATTAAAGGACCGAATCAGGGCGACTGTGAGAGGGGAGTGAATGCCGATAAAATTCTTCCCTAAGGTCAAACTCGGCCTATCATTGCCACTAACGAATCCGCACACAAAGGAAGCTCCAAACAAGACACACACAAAGCCTAGAAGATCACTAGAGAAGCCTAGGAGCAAAGAGCGAAAAGCAAGCAAGAACCAAAGGACTTAGACCGAAGTCCTCGGACGTCTGGAGACCAAAGGACTGTGGAGGAGGCGCGGACCGTCCGACTGCTCCTACAGACGTGTCCGAAAAAGCATCTCGAACCACCGAGCGCACTTCAAATTGGACCTGGAGGCTCATGACCGTCCGTAAAATTGGCCACGCTGACCGTCTGTGAGACTCGGACCGTCCCAAACTCCTTACAACCAAAACCAAGGGACGAAACGGATCGAAATGAAGACGCAAGAACACGAAGAACACGAACAACCTAGAACAAGACAAGGGACCGTCACCCCGATGACCACCGATACGCGACAGAGCAGAAAATGCCCGACCTCGAGTCAACTCCACCTTTCCATCACGGATCTCCCAAACGGTTGAAGCTCTTGAGACAAGATTTTAGGGAGATGAAAAGCACACAAGGATGCTATGCCCCAAAAATCTCGACCTTAAGCCGCTAAATCATGGGAATCGGATCAACCAAACCTCCACCATGAACTCGCAACCAAAATGCACGAATCAAGACTCTCCACGGCATTTGAGGGGTCAAGATCACACACAAAGATGCGCAAGGCATCCACCCATGATCCTCAAAGAAATCCGAAAACGCCCCCAAAACACGAATCGAGCTAAGAACTAAAACTCCCAAAATAGCCCCAAAATGACACGAATATCACAAGGGACTAGGAGACGCCGAATGCTTCCATACATCCAGAGGAGAGTCCGACAAGAGTCTAGCCTAAGGAATCCAGAGGAAAGCGGCTACCCGAGAAATCTACCGGGGAGAAAGGTCTAGGAAGCAAAAGAGAGATGCCATCCACTCCGCTATTTATAAGTCCATCTGAGGGAGGTAAATGACCACGCTACCCCTCGCTAAATGAAGATACAACCCCTCGGGCATTTTGGTCAAGTCTTCATCGGACGGACACGCTTCCACCGGGCTTCACCTCGACGCAAACCCCGCGATCACGCCCACGTGCCCTCCGCCTCAAGCTTCCCAAGCTCCTGGATCACCGCCTCCGCCGCCTCCTGTGCTTGGTTTTGAGGCCCAAACCAAGAAACCGCCCACGATGGTTTTGTGGGCAAACCAACAAACCCCGCTGCAAGCTTCGCTCCATCCGCTACCTTGCACCGCCCATGTTCACGACACTCGCCCTTGCACCGACGGCTGACTTGACCCCATCGCCACCGGGTCCATCGAACCAAGCCTACTTGCCACTCCATCACCCGAGGTCCACGGCTAAGGCCTTTCACGCTTGTTCTTCACCGCACCAATACAAGTCAAGCCGCAACTGCACACACTTAGCCAAGCATCCCCACACAACGTTGTCAATCACTCATCACTAAGGAGCGACCTCCACCGGTCCTCGGACACACCTGGTCCTCGGTGGATCGACTAACACCTGACTTGGTTTCTCTCAAAGTTCTCCAACTCCTCATGCATGGAATTCACTCAATTCTCATCAGACAAAGCGTGTCGAATATCTTTGGGCTCAAACGATGTGACAAAAGCAGAGTGAGCGAAATGAGAAGTGTTCCTTGACCTCAACCGTGTAATGTGTTCATGGATGTCACCTATGATCGTCGGTGGGTGATCAATCAGACACGGGAGCCTCTCGCCGACACAACCTCCCTCAGCAGCCTCCACTCAACAAATTTCACATAGTGGGTGTAGGGGATGTTGCATCCTCGATCGTCGTCATAGTAGTGGAAGTAGCATGTACACGATCAGCCATGGGAACATCACCTCCATCATCGTCTTCATCTCCATCTCCATCTCCATCTCCATCTTGTTCATCCTCAAAGATCCTTGCTCCAATCTCCTCACACCGTGACACTCAAAAGCGTAAGAGCTACATGGCCGTGTCTCAAGGTTACCGCAAGTCTCCATGATTTGGTTAGTATCAAGGTTGAGCACACGATATGCTCTAGAGTGAATCGCATAACCGAGAAAGATACCATCCGAACGTCTAGACTCGAACTTATCCAACTTGCCCATCTTCGTAATGAAACACTTGCAACCAAAAGCTCTAAAGTGACTCACCTTGGGTTGTCGTCCACGCATCATCTCATAAGAGGTCTTCTTCTTGAAAGCACGAAGGAACATGCGATTTGAAACATAGCAAGCGGTATTGACCGCCTCAGTGAACGCCTAGGAGTCCTATGCTCATCGAGCATCCCCGGCCATCTCACAAAGGGTCCGGTTCTTCCTCCACTACGCCATTCTCGCACGCGACGATGGAGAAGAATCGATGATCGAGACCAAGATCACCGCAAAAGGCATCAAAATGAGAGTTCTTAATCTTATTGTCATCACAGATAGCTCGAATGGCATCTCCATGTCTCTCATTCTTCAACCTCAAGATCAAGTCCGAATAAAGCCAAATGTCTCGCCTTATCGTCCAAAAGAAAACCCAAGAGTACCTCAAAAATCATCAACAACCACAAGAACATACCACTTCCCACCCAGAAATAACACGAGCCGGCCCAACCAAATCCATGTGCAATACCACAAGGTCGCTTACCATGACCGCAATGAGGGCGTGAGAAGCAAAGAACCATCTTTCCATGCCGACAAGAAGCACAAACCAAATCCTTCCTCGAATTTCAACTTAGGCAATCCCTGACAAGATCAAGACCACTCAAGCGGAAAGCAACTCAAAGCTCAAGTGTCCCAACCGCTTATGCTATTTCCAAAGCTCCTACCGACACAAAGAATAAAGCATCGAGGA
>CP053466.1:213371193-213423920 GCA_022644695.1 Cenchrus purpureus | reverse complement strand
GTTAGCCGCCCAAGTTAGCGAGTTAGGTTTGAAATTAGGTTTGAATATTGTTTAGACTTTAGGTTTGAATTTGAATTTATTCAAATTCATAACACACTCAAATAACTCCAAATAAAAACCATAAAAATCCAAATCACATACTTTACCATAATTTGAATTTATATTTTTATATTTTTGGTTTTATTTATATAGAATTAAGAGAAGAGCTAGAAATAGGATTAAATTATGGGGACACATCATCAATAAATAGAAAGTTCAAATTTCCTCACATTTTCATAACTTAATTTTTCTGGGATGTTACACCTACTGGTTAATAACAAAAATACAATGTGCTTATTCTGTCAGTTTGTCTTTAGTCTATAATTAAAGTGGGTTCCATTTGATTGTAAACACATAGATCAAAATCTGGATGATATTTGTGCTTCATGGCTGTGCCGAAACGATTCGCATACATTAACCCGTGGTAATTACATTTCAAAAGCAGCTCATATGTGCTTCAATGTGTATACAATATCACTTAAATTATTGTGGTTTAGTGTTAATAACCCAGAGTAACATTAATGCAGATGAAAGGCAATTAGCTAAAGGAAGGGCGAAGTCAAAGAGAAATTATGACAGGATGACAGACGATGCAAAGAAAACGAGGAACGAAAAAATACGTCAACGAAGGGAGACCCAACCAAATGTGTCTGTGCAACTTGAGCTGCAAAGAGCAATGCAGTCTGGTTTAATCAATGTTCAGGGTACACCTTTCGTCGGTTGTAATGCCTCTACTCCTCAGCAAGGTAATCTATCTTGCATCTTGGTGGTGCCGTGCTTGGTCATGGTGTTTTCATCGAATGATTTCTTAAAATGGTATCTGACTTTTCAGACTGCCTTCCGGGAACAGTCGAGTCTGTTGTGAGCTGCGTCGTTACACGTTCTAAAAGTAGATGTTCTGGTGGGTTTGTGCCTCTTACTTTTTATATGAATTGTCAATCCTTTTTATACTTTGTATTATTTTACTATTAATTTGGGTTTGTATAAATATGTTTGTATTGGTCAATTTCATCAGGCACTAGCACTTATCCAACCAAAGTAGTACCGCCAAGGGGAACGGGTATTTGGGAGCCGATGATCCTAATATTACATTGGAAGGTTTGCCCTCGAATTATTTACTGAGCTTCTCACCTAATACATGTTATACCTTGGGATTATAAAATTTATATTGTCATTTTCATGGCGAGAGGAGGATTTAGATTGTCACCACCCAGATGAAGGTTTGCCCGACGACTACGAAGATGAAGATCCGAGGGTGTTCCATGAGATAGGTAATTGCGTTATTTATAGTATAACATTCCTATATTTTTGAACCAACTGTATTGAGCTATCTTGAACATTATTGTGTCTGCATTCAGTTGTTCATTGAGAACACGTCGAGATCCGATGTGGTTATTCTAGATCAAGATCCATACATTTGGGTGTACAAGGACTTACCAAAAAACATCACTTGCTCCACAAAGTCCCTAATTGTGAGTATTGTGGAGCTTTGAAATTCTAGCTAAATGTATTTCACTGAAGAAAGGCAAGGTTAATATTTATGTGCATGAGATTGAGATGCGTCGTTTGTTTGAGAGTCAAACGGACGGTGATGCCAAATATTTTAGAAAGATGTTGACGGCTGTTAAGTACTACTTTCAGCCATCAATATTCTCACATAAATGGAGGCATATGCATTCTTTACTTGCATTTTGGTTTGAATAATGTAGTTCCACTTGTCCTTGGAGATTATTTGTATGTAGGTGAAATAACCATAAAAGAGATAGAAACCCACCTTCTATGGAAGAACCATGCCAACTCAGCTGAGGAGGTGGTTGCCACCAAGGAAACACGTGGCAATCCACGCCACTGATCCAAGGGAGGTACTCACTGACGAATCAGATAGCGACACATGGACTTCACATGGATCAAGGGGCCCACCTCGGATACCAAAACAAGCCATGCACCGGGGATGGATCAGAGGGCCCACAAGGCAGCCACCCAGAGGAAAACCACCTCGAGTGGGGGGCCTAGGGGATCGGCCGAACCACCTTAGGTTCCCCTCATCTCGTCCCTACACGTGGCAGCTGCTCATTGGTCACTTGCTTCACTCCCGAGTTGTTTGAGGCCATTTGGTGCCCGAGGCAAGCCTCCTCCTTGCCTATAAATAGAAGGGGAGGGGCTCCCATTTCACACACACCACTCTCTCATTCTCTTCTCACTTTTAGTCTCCAAGGCTAGGGGGTAGGCTAGAGTAGCTCTTATTCAGGTTCGAAGTCTACTTTGGAGTCTAGGTATGAGTTCTCTTTTATCTTTATTTCATTGTATGACTTTGATCTACTTAAGTTATTCAGCTATTTCATATAAAGTCATGTTAGATCATATGCTTGATATGTTCTTGAGTTCATCTCTTGTTCATCATTTAGAGGCTTGTGTTCTTCGTGAACACTACCTTTTGATCCACTTGAAGGCTGATAAACTCATTCCTTATGTGTTTGTTCATAAGTTAGAGGCTCGTGTTCTTCACGAACACGACCCTTTGATCTTGTTGACTAAACATAAGAGAGTTTGTATCCGTTCGTATGTCTAGCCTTAATTGATCTTGTTAGATGGCATGATAGTGTTGCATGAGGTTTGTGTTCAAGCTATTTCATGTAAAGTCATGGTAGATCATATGCTTGATATGTTCTTGAGTTCATCTCTTGTTCATCATTTAGAGGCTTGTGTTCTTTGTGAACACTACCTTTTGATCCACTTGAAGGCTGATAAACCCATTCCTTATGTGTTTGTTCATAAGTTAGAGACTCGTGTTCTTCACGAACACGACCCTTTGATCTTGTTGACTAAACATAAGAGAGTTCGTATCCGTTCGTATGTCTAGCCTTAATTGATCTTGTTAGATGGCATGATAGTGTTGCATGAGGTTTGTGTTTACTCGGTCTAAGTTGACCGCCTTCTGTGGTGGCTCTCACTGGTCACAATAGCCCTACCGGGTGAAGTCTAGCAGCAACGCATGCATGGTGCCTGGGTTGTGTGGCTATGTTAGTTATGAGCATACCCCCCGTAACGATTGAGGTAGGCCGTAGTGGTGACAGCTGTTGGACCCTTTGGAACCCTCCGTACTGGGTATTGTAGGAGTCTAAAGTATAGTTTCACAGAGTGCTGGTCGTCGCAGGCTATCTCCCCATTTGTACCTGGGTGCTGAACCTTACCCTCTCATGCAATGTTTCATGCCCATCTCTTGTGTCTTCTAGCTTTGTATGTTTAGTACATTAGAACCTAGAGCTAACTCGTATGTTCCCCCCTATAGTCACACCTGATTTTCGTAAAGAAACCAAATGCATCTCATATGTGCGCCAGGATCAAGTTACACACATACGATAGACAAAAGAGTGTAATACCATAACTGTAATCAAACGTACAAGAGTTAACCATTACATTATCCATTATTACACTCAGGCAGTGGACACGAAGGTCTAATAAAACAAACGATAACTAAACGGATGACTTCATCTTCAGCTTCCACAGGCACATGACTGGGGGATCGCATGCCTCAGAACTCCTCAAAGTCGCTGAAGTACTCCTCACCGTTGTTCTCATCTGAACAGCGGTAAGCAAGGGTGAGCACTCTTATGGTTGGAGCTCAGCAAGTGGGGGAAAACATGCAAGGCTATCAAGGATAGGCTAAGGGTTTACAGCGGTTAGCATTTTAATGTTGGTCAACTTTTATTAGCAAGCCTATTACTAAGTGTAAGTTTATACCAACCCCAAAGATTAAACATTTGTAACCATATCTCAAAACCATAGGAAACCACAATTTGAATTCATATTTAAGTTTAATTATCATGTGAGGGTCCAAGTCGCTCTTAACCGTGAGTGAGCACTACCGATCGATCGCTTTAACTCTGCAGAGGTTGTACACTTTACCCACACTCGTGTTCTATGTTGCCGGGTTAGCTAGACCCTTAAACACTGCCGAGGTGAGTGGCTAGGGGTTCACTATGAAGCCTTTACAAAGGCAATGCAAAAGACCAACAACCTCACGAGCATAAAGTGTGAGCGACCATAACCCTCCCTAGTGGTCGACCTTAGCAAAGGTCAGCTACTAAAAGAACCGCTATACCCCTTCAACTCCTACCTGTGCCCCTTTCGGAAAGGCCGGACAATTCACACACCTAATTAATTGGCTAAGCGAGCCATATGGACTGTGGTTGTACTTGCTTTTCTTGGGTGGTTCTCCATGTTCCAATTAATTCATATGATCTTGTCTTTAAACATAACCAACATTTCATAAGCATAAAAGTCTTTATCATAAAACCTCTTCTAACCAACCCATGTAAAGCAACTAAGCATTCATCTACCCAAAACATTTATTAAAAAGGGTTGATCAAGGTGATAGGGTAAAACTCTAGTCATGTCCTTAAAAAGGTGATTTCCCATCAAGTTTATGCATAACAACATATAAAAGTAAATATTATTTAGATATGCAGTTATATAGGACAAAGAGGAAAATGCAGAGGGGAAGTCCACTTGCCTTCTTCTACAAACTGGGGATCCTCTTCTTCGAAGAAAGGCTCTTCTTGATCTTCTCCGGCTGTGGTCAGAGCACGATATCTACGCACAAGCATGAACATACAATAAATAAACAAAACAGTACACCAAACAATGCTATACGCTAAGAACATGCTGATAAAAAGGTTCTACTCACTGATACGATCATTTCGACATATTATACGCGAAAAACGGAGTTAAAACATGAAAGTTATGATTAAAACAAAATACAAGGACCTTTCTGTAAGAAAACTAGGCTCACTGGGCTTATTTGAAAGAAACCAGGGACTTAAAATGTAATTACATATAAAAATAGAAGGGCTTTTGAGCAAAAGATGAAGGGTGGACTGCGGGACCGAAAAACTTAAAAAGACAGGGGCTAAACCGTTAAAAACAGGACCTGGTTGAAAGGATCTTTGATGGTGGAAGGGTATGGTTGTGATATTAAAGAGTACAGGGGCTTTTTCGCAAAGTGGCAAGGGTCGGCTCGGGTTGACCGGTACGCGGTCGGTTTGACCTGGGCGGGGATGCGATCTGCGCCGCAGATCTTTAGGCGGACGGCTGTGGTGGCCCGCAAGCGACTCGACGGCAGAGACCGGCAGCGCGCGGCGGCGCACGACGAAGGGCTCGCCGGCGCAGGCTCGGGAGGAGGTTCCCGGGCACCATCTCGAGCACAGGCGGGTGCTACGCGAAGCTGGGGAGCTCGCGCACTCGGCCAGGGCATCTGGAGGGGGGCTCGGGCGGCCACGGTGGCCGGCACCGGAAGGGGGCGGCACGGGTGTCGCCGGCGTGCAAGCGCGGCAAAGATCGACACGGGAACGCTCGGGTTTTGGAGGGCGCGGCTTCCTTACCCCGGTGCGAAGCTACGGGCGAAGTTGATGAGGAGCGAGGGGCGACGGCGAGGGAGTTGGTCGACGGCGGTGAGGTCCCGAGCTTCGGGCGGCGCTCCGGGGAAGAAGAACAGGGGCTCCGGGGCGCTGCTCGGTCCGGCGACGGTCTTCCTGGACAGGGAGCGTCACGGGTGAGTGATGATCACGACGAAGAGAGAAAGAAAAAGGGCCAAGGAACACTTCACCGACGGCAGGAACTCCGGGCGGCCAACAATGGCTTGGCGGCCGGAAATCGACGGCGATGGCGCGAGCGCGTGTGGAGGTGATGCAGGGCGTGCTCAGGTGCGGAAAGAGGAGGGCGTGCAGGGCTTGAGCACGGTCTTTATAGGGCGAGGAGGGGGAGAAGAACCGGCGGCCGCGTTTATGGCCATGGGGCGCCGGCGGCCCCTTGATTGCATTCAAAAGGAAAGGGGCTTGATGAGGGGAAACTGACGAAGATTGATGGGGAAATAATCCCGGTGCTCCGGCGCTTGATTGCTAGCCTTGATGGCCAGGGGGAAGCAAGGAAAGGGCCAGTAACGGTCGACGGGAATTACGGCGGCGCGCGGCCGGGCGAAACAGAGGAGGGGGGCTGGGGAAGAAGGAGAAGATGACAGGCGGGCCCGGCGACGCAGTGAGAGAACGAGAAGGAGCGGGCTGCGGCGGGAGATGGGCCGGAAGGAAGGTTGGCGGGCCGAGGTGGGCCAGAAAGGAGGAAGGGAGGGGAAAGGCTCGGTTTGTCTTTTTTTTTCTTTTCTTTTTAAAACTCCTTTACTCAAAACCTTTTCAAACTCAAATCAAATTCAAAATTTTCCAAACCTTCAAATTATTTTATAAACTTTTAAAACTTCACACAAGCATTCATAAACACCATGCAAAGCCAAATAATGATGCACAAGTACTTGTTGACTCTAAATTATTTAAATTAAATTTATTTACTTTAGAGCTCAAATTATTTAGCAATTTAATTAAGTCCTTAAGACTAATCCTAATACACTATGTTGCTTAAGCAAATTTTAGTGATGGAATTTTAGGGTGTTACACCTATGTCGTAGAGTACTAGAGTAGAGGTAGATCTGAGTGTGTGTCACACTACCCTATCATATCTTTTATCTTACCCCTGACTTTGAGTTGTTGTTTCCTATATCTATCTCTTGGTTTACATTCAGTGCAAAAGCATAAGTCTATGATATCCGCCATTGCCTTCCACGGATACGATACCCTTGGAATACTCTCCTTCCTTGGGGAAATACTACAATGGTTTATCTATGCGCTTGCGGATTCATTCATGATCGTTTAGATTTACCTCTGGCAAGTCTTGGTGTTCACGCTAACTCGGCGTTGTTAGTAGTGATGCTAAGAAATTCCAACAAGCATTTCTGCGCCGTTGCACGGAAGGCACAGGATTATCATGACTATGCTTTGCATCTGTTTATAAATAATGAGTAGGTTAGGACAACTCTCATTGTAGGCTAACGCTGATTGTCTTCTTTTATTTTTGGATGATGAAGACAGGTAGTGTATGACTGGTTTCAACTTACCGGAGAATTTCACTGAAGATCCCGAATCACTAGTGAGAAAGGCTCGAATTCATTTTGACTCACCTCGTCGTACTCGTCTGGAAGGCGATCCAGCTTCCTTTGTACCATCCACGTCAAACGCTATGGCCTAGAAGACACTTCGTGAGTACTTAGCTCCTTCTGCTAACCAGGTGTTGCAAGGCCCTGAGGTGGCAATGGGGACTGAAAATTTTGAGATCAAGACGGGTCTAATCACGATGGTACAGGCTAGCCCATTCTGTGGCAAGCCAAATGAGGATGCCAATACCCATTTGCAGTAATTCCTAAAGCTATGTAGCACTTTCATCATCAGGGGTGCAAATATGGATGTTGTTCGTCTTCGATTGTTTCCATTCTCTCTCCTGGGGAAGGCCAAGCAATGGTTCTATGCGAATCGTGACGCTATCAATAATTGGGATAAGTGTTCAGAGGCATTCCTCAATAAGTTCTTCCCATTGGGTAAAACCAATACTCTTCGTGGGAGAATTTCTGATTTTCAACAAGCAGCAAGTGAATCCATTCCAGAGGCTTGGGAAAGGCTTCAGGAGTATGTCCTGGCCTGTCCTCACCGTGGAATGGAAGATTGGCTTATTCTTCAAAACTTTTATAATGGGTTGACTCTGACAGCACGAGGCCATATTGATGCTGCTACTCATGGAGCATTCTTCTCACTCACTATTGATAATGCTAAATTACTCATTGAGAAGATGGTTTCCAACCAAGGGTGGAGTGATGAGAGACTCAACCACGTCAGGGGTACTCATCTTGTCGAAGCAGATATGATTACTGCCAAGTTGGATCTTCTTATGAAGAGATTGGGTGACTACACCAGCGAGAAGGCTGCCATGGCCACCACTACTCTGCCTATGGATTCTAATATGATTTGTGAGGTCTGTGACAACACTGGGCATTCGGGAAACTACTGTCCTGAGACTCAGGAGGAAGTGATGTACATGAACGGCAATAACAACGGTTATCGTCCACCTCAACAAGGAGGCCAAACGTGGAATCAACAACACCCTTATTATCAAGGAGGTAACCAAGGTAACTCCTACAATCCTAACCAACCCTCCTTGAGAGATCTTGTTTTCGGGCAAGCTAAGATTAATGAAGGTGTTAACAAAAAGCTAGCTGAAGAAATTGTAACTTTCAATAATTGAGCCATGCAAAATTATATTTAGTTAAAATCTAATAAACTCTACTTTTCTATGCAAAATTATATTTTAGAGTTGTAAGCATTCTCTTTCAATTTTTATTTGCGATATTGATGTGAATTCGCACTAAAATTCAATTAAACCGAAAAAAACTAAACCAACTCAGAAAAACCTCAAACTTGGTGGTTCAATCTCACATGACATATTCAAGCTTTATAAAAAATTTGAGGCCAATACAACACTGCAAAGTGCATGGACTTCAGAATCGTTAAGAACTTAAGTGTATAGACATGGTTCGATGAAAGGTTTCATATAGCTTTGTGAACTCCATCTATGTCGAAATGGTCTGAAATTTTTTTTGTTGTCATTTACACCCAAAATATTAGCTCACGCAAGATCTTATATTTTTTTGATGACTAAATGTATTATAGGTTTTTTCTTCGTGCTACAAGAGCTTAAATATTGTGAATTACACATCGATAACTCAAGAATTATGATTCGGCTTCCAGATAAATTAGACTCCTAAGGCACAAGAGACCTTGTGGCCAAGTTTGGCACCATTCCGGATCGTTTCAGGGGTAGTCTCAGTTCAATATTTAATTACTAGGTGATGTCGCACGGAAATTCAATTAAACCGAAAAATACTAAACCAATTCAGAAAATCCTCAAACTTGGTGGTTCAATCTCACATGACATATTCAAACCATTTTGCTTTTATAGTTTATTAAATATTAAGGAAAAAGTCTACATAACCCCCCAAACTATCAAAGGTCGACTACATCACCCCCCAAACTTCAAAACCGGGTATTCTACTCCCTAAACTTTACAAAACCGTTCAAAAACACCCACCAGGTGGTTTCAGAGGTGGTTTTGCCACCGTGGTTGCTGACATGGACAATGAAGTGGTGCTGGCCCACATGTCAGTCACCCATACCTCTCCCTCCCGGCCTCCCCTGCTCTCTCCCTCTCTCCCCCGTCCTCGGCTCCTCGCCGCCACCCGTTCGGCCGCATCCGACGATGCCCCTGTGCAACGCGGCGGTGGCGTCTGAGGCTCCTCGCCTCCTCCGCCACGGCGGGTCCCACCCCTCCCCCTCCTCGGAGGCCGCGCTCGGCGGCGTCCAGCTCCCGTCCGACCTCCGCAAGCTCCGGAGCAGGAGCTCCAGGAGGCAGGCGAGCATGCGGAGGACCAATGCGTCCGGGGCGGCTGCGCGCCCGCCATGGCCACGGCAGCAGGGCACACGCATTCGCAGAGGAGCATAGCGCGTTCGGGGCGGCGGCGCGGCCCCTATGGCGCGGAATGCTGGGAGGAGGAGCTCGTGACACGCGAGCGGGGACGCCGGCGGCTGACCGGGCCGGCCGACGCCGAGGGGCCGGTTGGCGTTGACCCTGCAGGGGAAAGAAGGAGGGAGGGAGGGGAAGGGAGGGAGCCGCCCTAGGACCGCCGGCGCCGGGTACCTCACGGAGAGGAGAGCGCCAGGCGGCGAGGGGGAAAGGAGGAGGACGGGAGGAAGCGATGGAGAGAGATGATAGTGGGTCTGACATGTGGGCCATCGTCCATGTCAGCAACCACGGTGGCAAAACCACCTCTGAAACCGCCTTGGGGGTGTTTTTGAACGGTTTTGTAAAGTTTAGGGGGTAGGATACCCGGTTTTGTAGTTTGGGGGGTGATATAGTCGACCCTTGATAGTTTGGGGGGGTATGTAGACTTTTTCCTAAATATTAAGGTCTCCAATAATTATGATTCATCTTTAAAAAAATAGTCTCCTAACATCAATACTTAAGGTCTTAACAAAAAATATAAAAAAAATTCATACATTTAATTAAGGTCTTAACAAAGATAAAAAGTTCAAAATATATAAAAAGTTCATACATCAATACTTAAGGTCTTAACAAAGATAGAGGGGTGCATCCATGGCCGACACATATTTCATACTCCATTCTTCTTCCTTAGATAGTCCATATAGTTGAAGTCTTCGATCTTGAAGTAGAGAACTTCATCCAAATATGCCAGAGAATGGATGAGTGCACTCTTTATCGCTTCACAATTACGGTCACATGGACTTCCATAAATTTCAAATAGTGTCGAGGAAAATTGATATAGCATGAAAAATGAAAGATGAGCCTGATACTTCCAATCTCTTGTGCATGTAGGATTTGAATCTGTGTAAGAAAATCCCACAACATCCAGCACTTGCTCTAGAATTGCATGAAAGCTCTTTGCCATAAAGGTTTGACCAAAGATATCCTACAATTAAGAATAATGTTATTACGACTCATAAAAAAATGTTAAATAAGAAGATTAAAATAACATTAAATGATGCTCCATACCATGTCATGTTCATTCAGCCGACAAAGTCTCTCTGCGGTTGTGGTCACACTTTCTCCCTCCTCGAGTGCCTTGATTAGAAAATAAGAGTAATCCGGCACAAAGTACCCACTAGTGTAAAGTTGTTCTAAGCATGCCTGCATGGCGGTCCTTTCATAAGTCCTCCTAACCATGGCAGAGGTACCCCACCCAACAATTGATACCATTTGGATGGGTTCTGAGGACACCGAGGAGCGAATTTGTCCTTGAACGGGTATGTCAAATGAGATTTTTAATTGTATGCAATTGTTTGGACCGACAATGGCGCACTGTGAAACAGGAGGGGTACCACCTAAATTTTCAACAACATGTGCGAGCCACTGCAAATGATTGAGAACCTGCATTGTTTGAAAATAATATTATTATCCATGTGTAGTACGTAAACATCAAATTTATATAAGGAAACAATATTACTATGTAGGGACGAGGTCCCTGGCTTCGATCACCAGTAGGTAAGTCAATCACATCATGAGTGAAGTGTATGCCTGGACGACGAGCCAAAGGTGGTCGTTCATCAAAAATGATTCCACGACCGCCTCCACGACGACCAGTACGACCAGAATAACTTGTCATAGTTTTCCAAAACTACTACAATCTCTGCAATATATATAAAACAATCCATTTGTATCAACTCTTATGGTACAAATTGTACTCCATCTCTAATTTAACTATTTTTAATTAATAATCCAGCTATACTTTAACAAAAAAATTTATTAACAATTTCTACAACATTTATATAAAACAAAAATTGTATTCACAAATTTTACAACATGTATACTAAAATTTTATGTCTCATTCTACATAAAAATATAATTCAATTTTTAGTAAAAATAAATGAAAGAAGATAATCACAATAAATAACCCTGATCATCTAGGAACTACAGCCTCACCTTACTATCATATACACGCACGTCGCTCTCCCACTTACAGTTATACATCACCAAGCTACAACCCTACATCTCCTACCTAGCTATAGCCCTACATCACCGAGCCATGTCGTGTACAACAACAGCCCGCCGGTGATGTAGTGTTGTAGCTAGCTAGGATGTAAGACTACTAGTAGAGAACCAACCGGCTGTATATAAAAAAGGAAAATAAGAGAATGCTTAAACTTATTCTATATAAAAACAAAATAAGACCTATTTTCTTATTTTCTAATAACTAAAAAAGATAAATTCTATTTTCTCTAATAATAAATAAAGCTAGCTAAAAGTTAAATTTATTCTATGAGCTAAGAGACAAAATTCAATTTTCTAATAACTAAAAAGATAGATTCTATGTCTCATTCTACATAAAAAAGATAAATTCTAATAAAGACACTATCCCTAGGTCTCATTTTCTAATAACAAAAAAGATAAATTCTATGTCTCATTCTACATAAAAAATAAAATTTAATTTTTATATAAAAACAAAAAATTCTTAGTAAAAATGAATGAAATAAGATACAATGTTAGTAGCTATATAACTACTTGTTACTAAATCTAAAGTATATTAAAAACCTCATCTCTTAGCTCCTCCAACCTAGAAATCAAAATTTCTATTTTCTCCATCTCTAAATCATAAAACGAAATTTAATCACAACAAATGAATGGAGGATGAAGAATCAAACCTTAGCAACACTTTGGAGGTGAGAAATCTCCACAAATTGATGAGGAAAATTTGGGCAGCACCTCCCTAGGCTTGAGGCGCTATGGGAGAGGAGAATGGCTCTTGGGTGAAAAATGACTCGGCAGAGGAGAATGAAGAAGGAGCTGGCGATTTTTGTCCCGGTAAAACCACCCGGGACTAAAGAGAACCCTTTTGTCTCGGGTGGTAAGCCCACCCGGGACAAAAGGTCAGCACCAATAATTGCGGCCAGAGAGCCGTTGGAGGCCAGATCTTTAGTCCCGGGTGGTTTTACCACCCGAGACTAAAGGGGGCGGCGCAAACGGCCTTTAGAGGCAATGTCACCCCAAACCCTTTTGTTCCGGCTCCAAAATTGAACCGGGACAAAAGGGCTGGATATAAGGTCGCCTCTCTACCAGTGCTCCCCTTCTTTCAGGCACGAACTCCAGCACAGAATCTGCTACTCCCTCTGTTTCATATTACTTGTCATTTTGGTTTTTCCACATACATTAATTTTGTTATCTGGGTGCATAACAAAAATAATGTATCTAGAAAAGTCAAAACGAAAAATATATGAAACGGAGGGAGTACTATTTTCTAACTTGATCACTTTGATCTAGCTAGTTTTTGACTGCAAAGCCAAATTAACTAAATTCAAATTCAGCCAAATATATTACTTGATCACAAATATATTACTTTTTTTTACACAAACCACATATTTCATTAAAGCAGCAGTCTTACAGAAAGGCTCTTAACAAAGTGACCTATAACATCAAGGTCCAAAAAGGACACAAACGAAAAACTACCATCGCTGCAGCGGCGTCGAAGACGCATGGAGCCAGAGATGCGGGAGGGCCTCGCCGAGCGAAGGCTTGAAGAGGTCTTGAATGACGTTGAGGATGAGCTTCGCCGGAGAACCATGAATGTGGTAGAAGTTGTCACCGGCGTGTAAGAGGGCGTCGTCCACAAGACCAGGGGAGGCTCGCTGCCAAGTCGATGGCGGAGGAGTTTGAGCAGAGTCGATGTAGGCTGTCACTGTGCTGCTTCATCTCCTCCTTGCAACTATGCTGCAACTTATAAATTTCCCTCCCTGTGTTCTTGTTTGTTACTGTTCCACTGATCAAAATACAAATCATTCAAACATAATGCGTTATATAATAAGAATAATATACATTTCAGTTACTTATATTTTCAAATATAGAGCCACACTTTACATTTTGCACCAGGGCCCCTAAATGTTAGGTACGGGCCTGCCATTGATGATTAGAGTTTTACCGTATTGATGGCCGGACGGATCCTATTTCTGTTAGAATTTCTAGCTAGGATTTATATTCTTGTGTAGCGCCTCTAGTAAGGCTTAATATGGAGCCTGCAGAATTAGTACCCCATTAGTAATAATAAGATGCCCAGCACTGACATTTTTTCCATCTTATCTTACTATTGCTAATTGGAGACTCATTTTAAAGCCTCCACGTGGAACCACCTAAGATGCTAGGTGGACACTCTAAAAGAGAGAAAAAAAATAAAGGAACGTACACGTGAAGCCACCTAAGATCTTAGATGGACACTAGCCTCTAGTATAAAAAGATAGTAGAATTACCCACTTATGCCATTATGAAGAATTAACCTAAATAACCCCTAAATCTATCTCTTAATTACTACGAAAAAATTAGGTCCAACCTTATCCTGCCCGCCACATCTAATTACCGTACATGCATCCAAAATTTAAAAGGAAAAACTATATATCAACTTGCCTAATCTCTGAACCACCAAATCGAAAACTAGAAAACTTATCACGCTATCACCCATTAAAACTCTCACGCTCTCACCTAATCTTGTGGTCTCTAATCTCTTCCATATTTAAATAAGAGAAATAATATATCCCAAACGACCAATAGCTAATACAACTAATCAACTCTACCATATTAAATCTATACTACCATTCTGGTCAAATCTAACGCAAAATTAAAACTCTCACACTCTCTCACCTAATCTCGAGGTTTAATATTTTCACCATGTTTAAATTAGAGATATAATCCCAAAGAATTAAATGATCATTAGCTAATCAATTAACACATCAGGTACCATGTACATCCGTATATAAAAAGAGAGCTACAAACCATCGTCACAAGCAACAAGCTTTAAAAATAACTTCTAAAAAGAAAAATAAAAAAAAAAAAAATTGTATATTGACTTTTTTCACCATCATTAATGTGTATTGGCATATTTATTTTTTGTATCATAAAAATATGGAAATAAATCTATACAATTATAGTCATATAGGGTCCCACCCCAAGAAAAGGTAAAAAATCCCTATTTGTATAATTATTCCAATTAATAATTTACAAGAGTGGATGAGGATAATTTGTATGTATTAAGTTCCAGAGAGAAGGGTTGTTGCTTATAGTACATAGTAAACGAGTAAAGTATACCATATAGTTGGATTACCGTGAGGACATGCAATGCATAGTATATATTAGAAAAATAATTTTTTAAATAACTATGGGCAATATTTAAGAGTACAAAACCTGCTATACTCAATTTTCTTGATATCTTGTAGACGCAAGCTATACCGAAGAGAAGACAGGAAACAATGTGATTTTCCATTTATTGTATTGGATCTTTGAAATAATAACAAATTCAATTGTACTTCCTAGAAAATTTTAAGAATAGTGTATATGCATTACATTCTTAAGACAACCAATCATCATTAATATATTATGTAATATTTAAACCATGTGTTGCCTATGCTGCAAAATTATGTGGTCCTTTATATGATGTCATATTAATAACAAATCAAAACATAAATGAAACAAACAATAATATTTTTTATTATGATCATTTTAACCCTTATTAAAACAATAATTATAATTATTTATGTCAAATAAAATCACTAAACCATGCGGGAGCATGGGTTGACGGACTAGTAGAATATAATTTAGATGGCACCCTCTTGTGCATTTGAAATCAGTCATGTTAATTGGTCCTGCCAATGAACCCTCTTAATTAATTTCATTCGAACAAAAAACACCTGCTTTAATTTACATCATGCGTACAAGTGTAGCCAGCTAAACAAATACTTGAGGGCAAGACAAATACTCCTATGTTTGAGATTAGTAGACAAATATTTCATTCCGTTAGAACAAGACTTTGACCAAGAATTTATTTCTCAAGAAGCGCAACAGGACGAACACTTTATTTTTCAAGAGGCGCACGCAACAGGTAACGGAGAAAGTGGAACCACAGAATGAATAAGCGTGACAATTTATATTGGGGTCGAACATGTATAGCAATGCAGCAGGGATGCAGTAGCACGAAAAATACCTGAAAGGAGTAGTAACAATGAAAGCATTTAATCGAAATGCTTCCATGCATCAAGTATGTATATATATTTGGTATTTTTTTTTGAAGGAATATATTTGGTATATTTTGAGCACAGGTACAACACAACACAAACATTGTCCCATTACATCTGTAGAATAGCATAGCTAGGTCAACTTGAAATTCCTCTTGTGTCACTGTAATCCTGTAAAGCTCGAATTAGTCTCATCATCGGCATGCTGACACGACGCATGCATTCACATAGACAATGAGCTCGTTATTCGTAGTATATATATATAGTGTATACAGTATAGGAGTAGTAAGTTTGACGTACGCGACTTGATGCATGCGCACATTAATTTGTATTGTGCGTGCAAGCATGCATGCTCATGCAGGCACGCATGTGAGGGACCCAGTGACGTTGGACGTGACGATGGCCCCGGTGGTGATGTTGCTAGAGAAATAGCAGAAGCATTTCGTGGTGCTGGTGCCTGAGGTGACCCACTTAGAGGAGAATATCAGAGAGATGTGGCGTTTAAGGTACTCCGTTTTCCCAATTATAAACGCGGTGAGGTTAAGGAAGCCGGAAGGACAAGGGCCTTGGGATGGTGCCGGAGCAGGTGTCGGAGGTTGTGTTGGTGTAGGAGTAGGTGTCGGAGTACGCATGGGTGCAGGTGTTGGAACCGGAGACGGTGCTGGTGTCAGAGCTAGAGTTGGTGCCGGAGTAGGTGTGGGCGCAGGTGTTGGAGTTGATGTGGGTGCTGGTGTCGGAGTCGGAGTTGGTGCTGGGGTAGGCGTGGGTGCTAGTGTCGGAGCCAGTGTCGGGGTAGGCATGGGTGTAGGTGTTGGATTTGGAGTCGGGGTTGGAGTTGGTGCCAGAGTAGGTGTGGGTGTAGGTGTTGGAGCCAGAGTAGGTGTAGGTGTCGGAGCTGGAGTTGGTGCCGGGATAGGCGTGGGCGTAGGTGTCAGCTCTAGAGTCGGTGCTGGTGCTGGTGCCGGAGTAGGCGTGGGTGCAGGTGTTGGAGCAGTTGTAGGTGCAGGCGTCGGAGTCGGAGTTGGTGTCGGGGTAGGCGTGGGTGTAGGTGTTGGAGACGGAGTCGGTGCTGGTGCCAGAGTAGGCGTAGTTGCAGGTGTTGGAGCCGGAGTAGGTGCAAGCATCGGAGTTGGAGTTGGTGCCGGGATAGGCGTGGGTGCAAGTGTTGGCTCTGGAGTCGATGTTGGTGTCGGAGCTGGAGTTGGTGCTAGAGTAGGCGTGGCTACGGGTGTTGGAGCTGGAGTCGGTGCTGGTGTCGGGAGCTGGAGTTGGTGCTGGAGTAGGCGTGGCTACGGGTGTTGGAGCTGGAGTCGGTGCTGGTGTCGGAGTCCGAGTCGGTGCCGAGGTAGGCGTGGGTGCAGGTGTTGGAGTCGGAGTAGGTGCCGGTGTCAGAGCTGAAGCTGGTGCTGGCGTAGGTGTAGGGGTTGGTGCCGGTGCTGGAGCTGGAGTCGGTGTCGGCGAAGGAGTTGGAGTTGGTGCCGAAGTAGATGTAGACGTAGATGTAGGGGTCGGTTCCGGTGCCGGAGTCGGTGACGGCGTACAAGTTGGTGCCTGAGCCCGCACATAAGTGGCCAATATGAGTGCTGCCACGGCTAGGAACATGAGAGCAGGGGAAGCTATGGCAGCCTTGTTGGATGCCATCGCTGCCTAGCTAGCTGTGTTTCCCAAATCCCAACCGTGTGTGTTTGTGTGCCTGCTCCAAGCTAGCCAATACCTGGCATTTATAGGCCAGCAGGCAGGTGATCACTTGGCAGAAGCTAGTGTTTGCATTGGCCTATACGTACCCTAGCCGCCTAACGCATGCACGCACGCAAACGCAAGTCAGTCAGAGGTTCCAAGTGTCTCTCCGTGGTTACGTACTGCTCGTAGGGCGGCACAGCGAGGAAGCTCAGGTTTAATTTTCACCCATGCAACATGTCTTCCTTGACATCTGATCTCTCTCGAGGATCCCCTCGTTGCATGCCTCCTACGGCTTAGCGACTTGGAGAATGGTTGGCCTGATGAGCATGGGATTGCCTGGAGACTGGAATACTGGCCGCTGGAGTACGTCATGGATCTAGCGCCTAACTCTTGACAAAATAACACTAATTACGCTGTACATGCACATCGCATGCATGCACCGCCATACTGCTTTGAATCATTCGGTCGATGGAGCACACGGAACGCTGTAGACTTTGCGGCAGTCGTACGTGCATGTTGCCCTTACCTCAGCGTATAACTAACCAATGAGCGAGATGTGGTGTACGTACGCCGGTGGCGTGCATGCATGAATGGGGCTTCTTGTTATATGTCGGCATGCCTGCTGCTACTACCGTGGCGTTCACGTACTCTTATCCCTTCCTCCAAAAATACAAGACAATTTTAATTTGCTCCAAGTCAAACTGTTCTAAGTTTGATCAAATTTATATTAAAAAAGAGTAATATAATTTTAGTATTTATTAGATATATTTTCATAGTTTACTTACTTGATGTGGAGTATGTATGCGTGCAACTGTGCAAGTTACCTTTTTCTATAACTTTGGTCAAAACTTAGGCTAACCAAAACACCTTGTATTATTTCAGGTAGAGGGAGTGTGTCTACAATGACTTCTTTTTTTTTTTTTTTGAAGTAAGGCAGGAGCACTGCCGATTCATTTAAGAAGAAGGAGAATTCCAAGTTTTACATAGTTGATATTACATAAATAAAAGGGGGGCTCGAACTCATGAAAACTGATAACATAACTAACGATTAGCACCCGGCGCTCCTGCACAGGCCAACTCCCGCAGCCGCATTTCTTCTTTGATGAGGAATAGAACCACCGGTGGAAGAACAGCCACTCCGTCGAACACCCTTCTGTTACGCTCTTTCCACAAATTCCGGGCGGTGTACAGCAAAATCGCAGACTTTCTCCTTCTGTCCTCCTTCCGAACCCCAAGCAGAGCCTGGTTCCACCACCGCTCTAGAGTGGCCCGGCGCCGGAACCTGCACAAGCCCGTCAGACCAAGTCGCCACCAACAACCAGACCTCCTGGGCGTACACACAATGTAGGCACAGATGAGCAGCAGATTCAAAAGCCTGGTCACACATGAGCAAATAGGATCGCACGGCCAATTCCTAGCCATCAATCTGTCAGCGGTTAGGATCTTGTTTTGGACGAGCAACCAACCAAATAACCGGTGCTTGCCTTCAGCCTCAGCTTTCCAGATGTGTCGCTGAAAAAAGGAGCAGTAAGTTCCTTTGAACTGTATGTCATATGCAGACTTTGCTGAATAAACCCCATCCACTGTCCACTTCCATCTAATCGCATCAGGTTGGTCATTTAAGGCTTCTTATTAGGTTCTGAGTGTAAAGGAAATTGTCTTGAATACTCCGACGCTTGATGAAGGCACTCTGGGCACGTGACACTAAGTTGTTCAACTCCTCTGAGAGACGAGAGGCCAGACATTTAGAGATCAGCTTTGCAATAGAATGTGACAAACTTATAGGCTGAAAATCAGCAATGGACTTTGCATCTGCCTTCTTTGGTATTAGCACAAGGTGGGCATTATTTAGTAGCCGAAAATGCTGGTCATGCTGCTGATGAAAGTAGTGGAAAGCCTTCATGACATCCTCCTTGATCAGCCCTCAACTATTCTTCAAGAACAGGCCAATGAAGCCATCCCGGCCCGGGCCTTTTCAGTTGCAAGCTGTAGCACTACCCCATGCACCTCCTCTTCTGTAAAAGCCTCCTCAAGATGTGACAGATCTAAACTCGGCAGCCCCATCTCAGCCCAGTTCAGGGTATAATCTCTTGGTAATGGCGGCCCAAAGTGAGCCTTAAAGTGCTGAAAGATGATCTCTTCCTTTTCCTCATGCCTGAAAGCGACAGCCCCACCAGATTCCAGAGAGGAGATGTTGTTCTTGCGCCGCCGACCGTTTGCCTGAAGGTAGAACAATTTTTCATTCGCCTCCGTCGCCCGGACGGAGGCCAATCTTGACCTCTGCTTTGCCCTCAATTTTTCCACAGCGGTGAGTCCCAAGAACCGGGCCTTGAGGTCTCGCTTGAGCTGAATCTCCTCCGGTGACAGCAACCTGTAATCCTGGACCGCGTCCAGTATGCCTATAAGCATTCGCGCCGCATGCAAGAGGACCTTGTTGTTGCCAATAATTGCTCGAGCCCAACGGCGGAGTGCTTTGCCAGTACGTTGAAGCTTGATGTGGAGCCTTAAGTATGGATTAAACACCTGCACTGACCGAGACCAAGCACCTTGCACGACCTCCTGATAACCTGGCAGGCGAAGCCAAAACGCCTCAAATCTGAACCCTCTGAATTTGACCACTGTTGATGATCCGGCAATGAGTAAAGGACAGTGATCCAAGACCGTAGATGACAAAGCTTGCAAAAACACATCAGGGAACATAATATCCCAACCAGCTGAGCAGAAAGCTCGATCTATCCTTGTCTGAGTGCGGTCATTTGTCCACGTGAATTTCCTCCCTCTTAAGTTCAGTTCCTTGAGTTGCAGATCTCGGACCACTTCTCTAAACACCCCCCCATCAGCCTTCTATTCAGAATGGAGTTGCTTTTGTCCCTAGCGTTCAAAATCATATTGAAGTCTCCAATGATGAGCCAATTCTCTGATACAGTATGCTGAATCCATCTTAGTTCACCTAGGAACTGTAATTTCTCGTTGTCATCTTGAGGTCCATACACCACCGTGGCCCACCAATGAGAATGGCCATGAACTGAATCAATTCTTGCTGTTACCGTGTGAACTCCCCTTTCTGAGGAAGAGATGTGATAGTGATCCTGATCCACAGCAAGCAAAATTCCGCCCCTAACCCCCTAAGCAGGCAAATAAACAAAATTGTCCCCAAACTTCTCCCCAAGTGTTTCCAAAACAATTGCTCTGTCAATGAAATCCAGCTTTGTCTCCTGAAGAGCTGCTATTGTTGCCTTAGTGTCACGAGCCAGATCACGAACCACACTTCTTCGAGCACGATTGTTGAGTCCTCTCACATTCCAATTAAGAAAATTGCAATACTGATCATTCATTGGCAACGGAAGAACTCAGCCTCTGCCAAGCACCATCACAAAGCCAAACAGCTCAGCCCCCCCCCAACAAACCAAGCTAACTTCGAAAGTGAAGATACAACACACGCAGCACAGGAAAACTCCCTGCACATCCACCACTGCAACGAGACGATGTAGGAAAGAAACTGACATTGGAAACTAAGATACACGTGCCTCCCAGAACAGGCACCACCTGCCGCGCGACCGGGTCGCGGCCTACTCCTCAGCATCAGCAGCAAGGGCATCAAGGAGATCAGCCCTCGCACCATCCCCTGAGAGACCAAACACAGCCCACATATCAGCTATCAGATCATCCTCCATATGCCCAGCAAACTTTTCCCCAAACTACTCCTCTGCCTCCACTGAAACAGCCGCCCCCTTGGCTAGTACCCCGCCGGCCTCGAGTAACAAGGCGGCCGCGCGCTCTTCCACCGAAAGCACCTTGTCCCCGGCAGTCTTGGCAGCCTTCTTGTCCGCGGTAGCTGGCGCCACCGGGGCCTTGCACCCTGCCCGGTCTTGGCGGGCCGGGCTGCGGCGGCGAGCGCACCTCTTGAGCACCGACGATTCCACGAGCAGCAGGCATGTGGCCGCCATGTGTCTCCGCCGCCTGGTTGAGGCGCGCCGCGGCGTCTCCGAGGGCCGTCCTGGAGCTCTCTCCCCCATCCTCCGCATCCGGCGCTGCCTGCAGATCTTCCAGGAACGCACAGCCTTCATTGAGATCGAAGGCTGCAGTCACAGCAGCAGCCGTGTTACCAGCTGGTGCCGGGGAAGCCAGCCCCGGCAGCGGCCCACCTGAAGCAGCACCAGAGAAAGGCCCAAGCCCGTCTGCCACCTCCAACTGGTCGGCATCCTCCGGCCCAGCCTCCTTCCCATTGAACAACTCGGCCACCGGCCCAACTCCTCCTGCTGCAACACCCCCAGCAACTCCCTTGGTGTGATCCTACAGGCCATGGCCCCCAGCAACAGACAGCACCAAGCTAGCTTCAGACACCGCCATGATGAGCTCCGGCTCTTGTACTGGCCCCTGTAGCACAGGGGGCAGCACAGGTGGGACCACCACCTCGCCCGACAGTAGGCTTTTCAACAGCCTAGCCTCCTCCACCATAGGGTCCCAGCCCCCCAAGTCGGTCTCCATTCCAGCAGCAGAAGGTCTACTTGCTGGATCCGAGAAAGGCAGGGGGGAACCTTCCCAAAGGAGATGTCCTGGCGTCCCGAGCGCTCCTGGCCCCACCTCTGTTGCCCTGGCCCCAGTTGCTAGGGCCGGGCACGTCACACCACGTAGACGGGGGCTGCTGCATGCCCCCACGGCCCGCGCCGCCAGAACCGCCGCGCCCACCAGCGCCGCCGCCTCCGGCGCCACCGTGCGGCGGCGAACGATCCCACCCGCCAAGGCGAGCATGCACAGGAACCCAACTCGGAGGCCTCCGTGAGCCATCCTCCACCCTGAGCCTCCACACGAACCGGTCTCGGGGTATGTGTAGCGAACATGGCCTCATATGCCATTTGTTCAAGTTTGATTTTGGTGATTAATGACAACATGATCAATGGGACTAACCATATTGTCTAGCATGTCTTTGTAGACACTTCTAGGTCCCAAGGATGCAAAAATACCATATGCCAAAATGAGAAGATAGTATATTTTTCAAGGGTCAAAACCGCGGAAGAAAAAGAAAAGGAATGCCACCGTCGGATGAACCGACGGTACCCTTGGAAGCGGTGTCGGTGCAATCACCGGATGAAGTGGTACACTGCGTGAAGACTCAAGACAACATGAAGATCACCGGATCATCCGACGCCCCCATTTCTAGTTGCGCCGGATGAATCAAGAGACCAAGCAAGCAGGAATCTTCAACACCGGATGAACCGATGGTGTAGCGACAGTTCATCCGGCGACCGTGTATTTGCTAACAGAGACATTCGGGCGCAAAGTCCTTCAGCACCGGATGAACCGATGGTATAAGGTTTTGAGCGACGGTTCATCCGATGGCTGTGAAGAAGCTAATAGTAAGGTTTCTGGCATGGAATCCTTTAGCACCGGATGAACCGACGGTTAAGTGAGGAGACCGTCGGTGCAAGCGTCAGAGGATATGTGTCAGTCGGGATGCAACGGCTAGGTGACGTGGAGGGCACCGGATGAAACGATGGCCCTGGAAAACTAGCATCGGTTCATCCGACGCTATGGTTTTCAGTGGCCGTTAGCCAACGGCTCTTTGGACGCCTTGGGCTATTTATACCCCCTCCACTCCACCATTTGGAGTTGCTGGAGTATGTGGAAGTGCAGAGGAGTTCAATACACATAGAAGATCATATCCAAGCCATCCAAGTGCTAAATTGCTCATCCATAGACTTGCACATGCTTTGTGTGTGTGCTTAGTGTTAGGTTTAGCTTAGAGCTAAGTGAGTGCAAGGTGTGCCTACCTTGTGAGGTGATTCTCGAATGGATCAAGTTGTAATGAGGTGCGGGAAGCCTTGGAGCCTAGGTGGCTCTCCGCAACGTCTTGACCCTCGGCTTGGTGTGGAGCGGCGAGGACACTTTGTGCGGGGGACGTGGAGACCCCCTTCCCTTGGTGGAGAAGCTCCTTAGTGGAGGCGGCATCAAGGTGACCAAGGGAGCTTGGCGAGTGCCTTCGTGGCGAGCCTTTGTGGCAAGTGAAGTGGTGCTCTTGGGAGAGACTTGGTGACCGGGAAGCAATACTCTTGTGTAGAGTGCTTCAACAACGTGGACTAGGGGTGGCTTAGTGCCTACCGATACCAGGGGATAAATCGCGTGTCAAGAGTTTGCTTCCTCTCATCCCCCTTTACGTTTCCGCATTACATTCTTGCAATCCTTGTTTGTCTTTACTTTCCCAGAGTAGTATCTTACTAGGATTGGCTATAGGTTGCAAAACTTGTTTTGGGATGGGAGTTTCACACTAGAACAACCTTAGATGCACATCTAGAGAGTATGTTCTAGTTTATGTTTGATGCAAATAGTGATAAGCCATAGGTTAAGTTTTTAAGTTGCCTAATTCACCCCCTCCCCCTCTTAGGCTACGAGCATCTGATTCCTTACAGTATGGCGTCTCCAGCCGATCGTCGGGGCGGCCGCTCACGAGCACACACATACTTTGTGCTTCAATCAAGACCAAGTTCTTGTCAACATCGATTCTGAATCACGAACAGAGCTGCCTGTCGGTTTCCAAGATTCTCGGCGAGTCAGCGCGTGACTCGGCGGAGCTTGATTTGGCAGGCGGCGTCGTCGAGGAAGCCGCCGGCGGCGGAGGAAGCCACGACCCGGCCGCCGGCCTCGACCCGCCAGAGGCCAAATCCCCACGCTCCGCAATGGCCTCCGCAGCCAGCTCCGCGGGCGGAGAGGGAGAAGGGGAGAGCAGCCGGCGGGGAGAGAGAGAAGAAGAGGAGGCTGCCGGGAGGTGTCTTGGAAGAAGAGGAGGCCGCCGATGCTTGCCTGCATGGCCGGTGGCCTCGCCGCCGCTTGCCTCGCCACCGCCATGGGGGCGGCAAGCTGCGGCGAGGGACCGAGGGAGGGAAGGATGAGTCACACGGGGGAGAGAGGAGCACGGCTTGTACCGAGCTCTGCTCGGTGGGCGAGAAGCGTGTGAGAGGGAGAACGAGAGGAGTGAAGATGAAGAGGAAGAAGATGGGGTAATTTGGTCCAAAATTTTTGAGAAACACAGCGAAAGGGTAAGCAATGGCATATTTCAGACAAAAAGAGAATTGCAATGGTATGTTTGCGAATAGACGAATTGTAATGGTATATCTTCAAGTTTGGAAAATTGTAATGGTACCAATCCAAATAACCCAAGATTCTAACATAGTGAGTTGAGGTTTGTAAAATGCATGCTTTGTTCCTGAACCTGCCAACTCCAAGAGACTAGCTAAAATGACTTGGCTAGCTACATTTTGAAAAAAAATCTCAAAAATAATCTTCCAACAGACTAGCTATCTGCTCAACTAGCTATCCTAACTAGCTAAATTCGTTGCCCCGCTAGCTATTTTTGGCTAGTGGCTAGCTATCCTGATTTTCATGAGTATGACAGGCGGGACCCACTAGCGGTGGAGCATATAGAGAGTTCAGTTTAGAGAGACTGTTGGATGTCAGCAACTTTTTGCTAGCTATTTCATTTTACATACTAGCTAAATCAGGATTTTAGTTAGTGATTTTTAGAGAGGCTCTTGGAGTTGCTCCTAGACCTCTAAACTCTCAAAATGCATTTTAAGAAAGGTTCAAATGCCCCAAATTTTTGGATTCCACATTTCTCCTGAAATGTCATTCAGGGTTGCCAAACTCTGTAGATACCTTTTAAGATCCTTGAACTCATAAGGTCATTACTGATCCAAACGGAGAGAAGGATTAGGAGCTCCTAGTTCTCATGCTAGATCTCGGCCCTTCAAATATAGAATGCACTAAGGTTAAATCGAGCAATTTCGAAGAGCCCAGATTGATAGACTAGTTGCTTCGAATATAGAGCACGGTTAAATCGACTAATAACAAGATATGGAAATATGTAGATCCAGCAGTAACACCTGCCTGCCCCCATTTACCACATACTCCATTTGATCATACTTTGTGAAAAAAAAGGCAAATCCATAACACGACTTCACTGGTCAACCCTATGAATCACATATGCAGAGGGTTCACCTGCCGGCGACCAACAACATGGACAGATCGCCATTTCGCATCATGGCACATGGTAGCCGGCGGGGATCGGAGAGGCGTCCCGTGTGCTACGGCGCTCGGCGCTGGAACCGTTCCGGCAACATGACACCAGACCATCACTAGTGCTCTTCTCTCGTGGAGACGATGATGCGCAAGAATGACAGCTCTGAAACTCACGTAGACAGCAGCCCATGACTAGTCTCGGTCGAGGTCATCTTCAATTCTTTTGTTAACGATCGAACCATATCGATTGTTAATTCTTGTAATTAAGGGCTCGTTGAAAACAGAATTAACAATTGCATGCGCAGAACGCATGGTTATCAGTAGGATTATAGTAGTCTAGTGTAAATTAAAGGCGGATGGGAATATGGGATGCTTCCCTGCTGCGCCTATCTCTACTCCTCGAAGCTGCAGTCATATACTCTGCCTCGCGGCCAAACTAAAACTTCCTGCTCGTAGATCAGAAGCTGTGGAGACGAAGGCGGCTCTCCCTCCGGCCGGCTTGGGCGGCGTTGCCCGGTTGCGGGGAACGGCGGCAGCATGGATGACGACGCGGCGGCGACCAAGCTGCAGAAGACTTACCGTGGCCACCGGACCATACGGAAGCTCGCCGATTACGCCGTCATTGTAGAAAAGCTCTGGTAACGAGACCCGGCCTCACCACTTTTGCCCTTTCCTTTCTCTCTTCCTCTCTGCTATACCTCTTCTGTTAGATGACTCTTCTCCTTTGCTCCCCTCCTTAATTTCCTTGTTGGGTGAGATTTCCTTGGGCTCTTGTTCGATTGAATCTTGTTGAAAAAATGCAAATATATACGCGTGCAATTGCAATTTCAAAAAAAAAACAGCACTTTCACCAGCTCTCTAATTCCTTCACCGCTTAGAGAGAAGCTTGTGTAGAATATTCAGATAATAGCAATAACCTAGAATTCAAAAATTATTGCAATCCTTACAAAATACTCCATCCGTCCTTGAATATATAAATATGATATTTTGGTTTGTCTCGAGTCAAATTTATGTTAGTTTAACCAAACCTTTTTTTAGAAAAGAGCAATAATATATCTCTACTATATCAAGTGGAGCATAATTAGATTCATTACGAAATATATTTTCATATTATACTTATTCGATGTGTTAGATGTTAATACTCTTCTATATATATAGAAGTTTGGTCAACCATAGAGTAATTTGACTTAGGAGAAACCAAAATGTCTTATATTCAGGATGGAGTACTTTCAAATAAGCAGCAAAATATCTCTATTAAAGTATAGCAAAAATATGAGAGAGAGAAAAGACAATCTTTTTTTTAAATTCAGTACAACAAATACTTTGTTTGCATGTTCGGAAGTGACCTAATTGAGAAGCTGGTGGAAAGATATTTAACTAGCTATTATGAGCCTAGACTTGGGATTTATAATCCTAACTATATATGGATCCTATGAGACCTGCTAGCTTATGTACCCATATTTTTACAACATCATTGCAGTGTTCAAGGGTAACCAAAATCCATGTGGTCATCATTTTTTATAATTAGCTGGTCTTGGTTAAAATATAGTACAGGTTTGTCTTCTTGAATCCAATTATAAAACTTAAGTTGGTTTGAAAGTTTTACATGTTTTAGTACATTGGTTCTGTATAAGTGACTATGTAGGCCACGTTGCTACTTTGGTATATTTTTTCTTGTATTTCTTCCCTACCACTTCTCTTGTTTTAATTTAGTTTTTTATACTATTTGGATTTCACAGAGAATCTAGTGTCCAAAAACTAAATTGATTTTCCTTGATGCTTACGTGCCCAAATAAGTTTTGATAAAAAAAAGGGTTTAAGTTTGGATGAATGAAGGTGGCAAGTGTTTTTTTTTTTTTTGACGAAAGGTGGCAAGCGTTGAACTTTGCAGGCTCAACCATAGCACTATCTCCTTCATTAAACACAATCCTAAGACTGCAACATCACACTGGAATCGAGGTTGCCTCAAAGCATCAAAGGTTTCAATTGCTACCTCACAAAAATGTTCATTACGTTGGGAAATTTCTCTGTTTTTTTTACTTCTCTGACATCACTCTTAATATGCTGTTCTATATTTATGTGCTTGACACAGGTTGGTCAAGGTCTGTCTAGAGATTACAAGGCTCTCAAGTTGGCTGCCGAGCACTGGCTCGAGGCTGTGAGTATAATTAGGGCACTCCCAATGTAAACTCTACGTAGAGTCGAAGACTATTTATGATCTTGATGGTATCATAGACTTGGAGTCTAAATAAGACTTAGAGTCTTAGTTTTCTTCATCTCTCTTCCATAAATATGCTACCACATCAGCGCCACATCAGCAAATTATAATAAATATGAAGATAATAAATAGGCTTAGACTCTATGGTAGAGTATGCATTGTGCACGCCCTTAGTACAAACCCACTAGCACTAAATTTAGTTCAGTACGTACAGTATATGCTAAAAAAATAGTTCAGTGTTACTCTTTGTTTTTTTTTCATTTTAACTGCATGTTGGTGAAAAGATGCCACGCTTCTTTTTGCTATATAATATTAATCACAATATATAATGTATATAATGGTTGCTTTGCAGATCGATCCACGACATCGATCCGGGCACAATCTGCACTTCTACTTTGATTTTTGGTGCCAAAGCCAAACCAGCGAGCACTTCTTCTATTGGTGAGAACAAGTTGAGAACATCAGAGAAATGAAAAGCTACTACGGTTTCCTTCGCTCCCCGCATCTCACGGCCTACGTGTCGAGCAGCGCTCGCTCCCGCGCCCCCGCCTGCCAATTTTGCAAAAAAGCCCCTCTACTCTCTGGAAATTGCACTGAAGTCCCGCAGCTCCAAGCCTCCAACCCTAACCCTCTCGCGTTCTTCTCCCGTCTCCTTCCCGCGTCCCGCCGCCGCCTCCCCTTCCCTCCCCTCTCCGTTTGCCTCCACCGCCGCCCCTGCCTGTTCTCCACAGCCTCCGATGCCCCACGACAGCGGCTCTCCAGCGCCCCCTCCCCCGGCAGCTCTCCCTCCTCCCCCTTCCCCGCGGCGGCTCTCCCCGGGCTCTCTCCACCTCGGCCTCGCATCCGGCGGCCTGATCCGACGCTCAGGGGAGAGGTGGCAGCTAGATTCAGCATCCGCCCGCCGGCGTAGGCGGACACGCCCGAGTTAGCTCGCTGCGCGATGCTCGCGGAGCGGCTCCTCCTCCCCTACGAATCCGGCGAGGGTTGCGGCTGCTGCGACAGCGGCTGGCGGCGCCGTCCTTCCCTGCCCTCCTCACCGCGGCGCTCCTTCCCTCCGGATCCGGCGAGGGTGCGGCTGCACGCCGCCCGGTAGGCTGCTGGCGGCGGCTCCCCGGTGAGGGCTGCGACATTTCTTTTGCTAGCTAGCTTATCAAATTGTGCTTGTATATTCAGGTTGCCTGGGCGCATAGCCTCACGCCTAGGATGATGCCTCTTCAACGAGTCCTCCTTGGGGCCCTACCTAGCGACACACGGACCTCCCTCCCTTCTCTTGATGTCGTCTCTGTTGTCTTCCCACATCACTTGCTTTGCTTTGTAGTGCTATGAGTTGATCCATTTAGCTAGACTCAGCGTACCTGAAAATGATGAAGCAATGCATGGTAGAGGGATGGAACAGCAAATTTATTTGCAACTGGTGGCAACTCAAGCAGGAGCACATGATTCACTATATACAAAGGCAAGTTTGGTCAAGTTGCTTAGCTGAAGTGTTTTAAGCGCAATTAGATTCAGTTTTGTTCTGCTCTCTCATCTGACACTATTGTTTAACTGAATCAGATAGCTCTCCAATCTAAACATGCATTGTGGAGCGGAACATTTTCTCGGTCTTTGGAGCATATGCCATCTAGGACAATGTCATAAAAGATATACATCATACATGTTCAGATACATGTACCTCGTGTAGGCAAGGAGTAAGTTCATATTGTCTGTTTCTTTCACATGGTCCTGAAGTTTACATTGTTTTAAAGAGTTAGTTTCTTGGGTACCCTTTTAATTGATTCAGGAGGGTGATTTTGTTCCCTTTCTGATTCCTTCATAAGGTTGTTGAGAATACTTTAATCTGGACTGGCATGCTTAATGCCAACATTTGTTTTTCTGGTCTTTTCTGTTTTAAAGGAGCAAATTTATAGAAAATTTAGTCTCCTATTGCCGATCGAAGAAAATTGATTTAGTTGATTCCATCTCTCTTCATTTGCTAATTCAAATCATATTGTATTGTGATAAATTCCCACATAGTGCTCTATTTGATGCACCCTCGTATTAGAGGGTAACCATGGAAATTGTGCAATGTGGTTTGTACCCAAGTATATGGAAAATAGTGGTGCCACCAAGATACGCACATTCATCGTTGAAGGTCCCTTTCTTGCTAAAATTTGGGTCAATGGAGAGTGTGTCCATGCTGCTTTGCACAGGTTCATGACTGTTCCATACATCTGATAGAGGAATGTTATTGCAACTCAAATGCCAGAGCCCAAAGAGTAAGCTGTAATTTGCTAATGTGTAGTTTAGTTCCCAACCTACAACCTTAATATTTTATAACATACTTATTTCCCTTATTGCTAAAATTATTCCTTTTCAAGATTGTCTTCTATGTTTCCAATTTGACAAGCCCTTTATATTTCTGATTCTAGATTGAGTAATGTTTGTTCCAGGGTGATCAGGAGGATAGCTCATAGAAGTTAGAACTGAGCCAATGTTTGTGGGCTTGGATAGGAACTTAGGAAGTACATGTGCCTGTGCAAAGGTATATCAGACACAATGCTCAAACTAAATGTAATTATGCTATGTTCAGATTATTATTTCATGATTCTGAGCCAAAAATTTTCTTCCTATAGGATGCCCAGTGAGTGATTTGAAACTGACATTTCTTTAGATTCAACAAGCATGCCTAGATTGTTTTTAGATCCATGGTCCTTTTCCTATAATAATGAAGTTTTATGCTTGATTTTAGTTGTATCTCATCTCATCTGGGCTTTAACTCAGCAGGTTTATTTGCTTTAACTTGTCAGAGTATATAATTGGTAAATCTTGGTGTGTCTTATTTTGATAAGGCAACTTATTTAGCCATGTTGTGTTATGATACCCCACTCTTCACTCGATGTCGATACTCTAAAAGGTTCACATCACACACTTCTCTATTTATACGGTGACTCGTGCTTCCATGGGCAGCAGTTTGTTGAACCAAAAATCGAAAATGTTATTCTACACACCAATATCTCCAAGAGGTAGATTTTGTATCCCTTAGGTCTGATTGCATTACTTTCCAAACCTTTTGGCCTCTGTCACGGACCTTGAAGCTTGCAATACACCATCAACTGAATGATCAGGTAAGGTTTTTTAAGTGGATAATAGATTGATAAGTGTTTGATGGTTTCTACTTTTCCCAAAATAATAAAGCGTCGATGTACTTCTTCCAAATTTCCAAGTTATTTCACTTGCATTGTCATGTATATTTTCGCTTCATATGGCTGTGCATGAAAATGGTGATTAGTAGTGTGCATGTCATTGCTATCACTATGTTTGTGAATGCTTGGGTACTTTAGACATGTTTTAAGAGCTGATGAGTTTTTTAATATGCACACACCTCATGTTACGTGTGCTAACTTTTATTTCAAAATTTTTGTGATAGTTGTTTGCCTACTCATCCAATCAAGCATGTTTTGGTGATTGAGCTGCAATCAAAATACAAATGTTATGAATATTACCCAATTTCAGCTTGCCCATGTCGTATTCTACATGTATAATACCCATGTACTAAGTGATGGTCTGGAACTCTGGATAACAATGCTTGCTCATGGGCTCATGGCAGATGGTAATGTATTATTGATAGCTACACATTATTGTGAATGTCAGTACAGCAGTAGAAGATACAGATAGAATAACGATGCTTGCTCTGTACAAGTGATGTTCTTTCATCTACATCAATTACTATTTTATATTTTGATAGAAGAGAATCGTTATGGCCTTGTTTTGGTTATGTTGAACCTTCTGTGAAGGAAGAGAATAAATATGGTCGTATTCTGGTTTATTTTAGTATCTGGTTTATTTTAGTATCAACATGTATACAAAACACTGCCATTTTGAATGAATTGTGACTAATTGGTTGTTGATCGTTTAAGTATTTGCATTTCTTTCAATGTTAGTGTTCTTTTAGTTCTGCTAATTTTGATCACGATAAAGTGCACTTTTGATAGGGCGCGCATCGCGCGCCGAATTGTTCTAGTTCCCTATATGACACCACTAAACTGAAGCCTTCTTTATTTGCATCAAAAATTTTGAACTTTCCTATCTGACACTGAACTAAACTTTTATTTCTTACTAGGCGACATCCAGCGTGTTGTTGCGGGAATTTTTTAAACAAAATTTTAAGTTGAAATGTGAAAGTAAAAACACCAAAGTGATTACATAGCAACATTCATTTGTAAACAATATTATATATGAAAACATATTATTTTGTTTAGAGTGAATCATTATAAAATGATTGATCCTACATGTATCTCAACTGCGGGAATTTTGTGGTGTCCTACTCACAAATACATGTTATTAGCCACAGAAAATCGGTTGAAGACATAAATAGATGGTCTGGTGGATCGTGACATGACGTATAGTGAATATTGATATGGCATATAGTGAGTTATAATGTGGAATGCTTGTATGTTAAGAGAAATAGTTAGCGGGTTCCATCTATATAGTTGTATATGATTTGACACTATTGTCAGCTTTCATCAGTTAACTCAATGGACAGTAAACCATGGATTCCCCTCCCTATTTTTTTGACCAAAATAATATCTAAATCACTTTAAAAATTATGAAACTTTTAGTAAAATAAGGAATAAAAGTTCAATTCAGTGTCAGATAGAGAAGTTCAAAAAAAAATTATGTCAAATAAGGAAGCCTTTGTTTTAGTGTGTTTGACACGAAAAATAATCCGGGTCGCGACATAAAATGAAATACACGGGCATGCCAGTGTACCAAGTACATAAATAAAGACAAGATAAGGAAACAAGTATTTCATTAATTCCGTGATCAACAAAATTACAAGTTCCCTTTATATTATGCGCCATAGCCTCACGTGAGGGTCATCCGACTCAAGCGATGTGATATCCTGATTCCCGGGGGTCTTTAGAAAACCTCCCGGTTAATTACTCCCGCGGGATCGCCTCGCGGGACACCTCCGATTAAGCTGCGCGTGGTCGTCATCTTCGTCTTCGCTTCACTTCTTCCATGCAAATGAATGAGGATGATAAGTATGGGCATAGGCGTGATCCGCGGCCTCGCCGGTCCGCGGTGCCGTTGGTAGCGCGGCTATTGTTCAGGCAGCGCCCGCCTCGCCGTCCGGCCTCGTCGGTCACGGACGATGTATATAACATGATTGGTTGATGGCATATGCATGGAGAAGAGGAGCAGTGCGTCGGCGACGTCGTATCGCAGCTTCATGGTGTACGTATAAATCGTGGCCTCAACTCGTAGATAGGGCATCGCTTGCATATAGCGCAGCTAGGCGGCCAGGTAGGCGACTCCAGCCGGTAACACAACAGGCGGCGAGATGGTCGTGATGGCGGCGCAGGCTTGCTCTTAAACTGGCGCAGATAGATAATTGATCTTATCTCCGAACACATGCTGATGTATGCAGCACGTATGGATACTTGCATGCCCGAGTACGTATCCAGGCTTGCACGGCACCTTGAGTGCATGGCCCATGCACGTACGTTGCATTGGGTGTACTCTTGCTTGTGAGTGATAAATAACTCAAAGTGTTCCAGATGCTCCTGCCTCTTGGTCGTAAGCACGGCTTCCTGGTCAACACTCCGACGGCGTGATGAACTCGGCTGCCGCTCGATGAACGCTGCGAGGATTGCTACTCGTCGTCGGCCACCAAGATGGCACAAACGGCGAGCTGGACATCTTAGTATATGCATCACCAGTTACGACGCCGGCGATGAGGGCGACGAAGCCGGCTGCGGGTGCTCGGCAAACTCTAACACCGATGGTCCGTCCCTTCGGCGACATCTAGACGGAGCCACTAGGCCGCGGCGCCGAGAGGCGCTTGCTATGTCGAGCCGGCGGCGACGAGCAGTCGAGCGCTGTACGAGACTCGAAGGAGATGAGCGAGGTCATCGCCGTGCCCACCGGCCGGCTCTATATCACTTCGGACGCGCAAGCCGGACTACTGGATCGACCCGGTAACGTGTGCAGTTTTCCCTGTCCATGCATGAAAATGGAGAAGAGAGGAAGAGATTAGTGTATATAATAACTACCTGTGCCGGCCATGGCCATTTCCGGCGAAAGCTTCTTGCCCCCAGCGTTCCTCCGGCGAGGACGTGCACCGGCGAGAGCAGCAGACGGACAAGAGCCTCCTCTTCTTTTGGTGTTTGTGTGTGTATGGGAGAAAGAGAGGGATGGAGAGGTTGAGAGTTTATGCGAGGTGTGTATGTGGCGAGAGGTCAGAGCAGCAGTCTCTTCCCCTCTCCTCTCTTCGTGTCGTTCCAGTGAATAGAGCCCTCTTTTTATAGGCCAGGGAAGGCGGTTGGTGGCCATAGGCGGTTGGTGGCCGGATAGAGGTGCGCTGGCGGCGTGCGTGCATGTCGTCGTACCGTGGCACCAACTAGCTTTCCTTGTACACGCGTATACGTCTGGCACCGTCACGCCCGATTGCTTGTTACCTTGTGTGCTCTGTTTCTTTCCTTGTTTACAATTTCCTTATAGTTCCTTTCTGTAAAACCCCCGGATTTTCAAAAGTCAGACGTATCGATCGCTATCGCGTCTAACGCCTCACGATAGTAAAACACAGTCATACATCGCATCACATAAATATTAGTACATAAATTTATTACATGTCCATTATGGAGTACATCATTACAAGCCTCTTGGCTGAATCAGAGTGAAATTCTACGCAGCGGTAGCTAGCATCTCAGAAGGGCCTCCATCTTTTATTCTTCTCGCCACAGGCATCCTTGAGCGAAGCGACGCATCCCTCAGTCGTACCATCCATCGGCGTTGTTGTCGTACTCGGACTCGTACCCTGCACACCCAAAGTCTATCCCCAAGAAGTGGGATAGGTCCACGTCACCAACTGTATGCAGCTTTAAGTGGCCTAACTTCTAAAGGGAAGGAAAAGAGACAAGGAAGTAGCTCGGGTTTCCTATGCAGCAGCAGCAGGGTAAATCAAGATATCTCCAACAAGTTCCCAACCCAAAGCTCTCAACACATCGGAACCACTGGTCACCCAGTGGTCCTGCCTCCACAACCTACCTCCATCTAGGGTCGATGCGAGGACTGCCTCTCCTCGCACCTCAATGATTGCAATCGGATCCGCGAGGTAGAGGGAGTCACTCTCCTCTCCCCGGCTGCAACCACGGCTCACCACACTCTCAACTACAGGGGGAAGGTAGAAATCTCAAAACATGAGAACCAACAATCCACCGGGCTCGCCCATGACCGAGGACGCGGCTATAGCTATAGATCGAACAACTCGCAGAAACCCGGAATGGCACCCCGGCGTACGGCCGACCGAGCCCATCCTACCGCGGCGAACTCTCGGTAGTTACGGTCCCATCCCGCATCCGGCCCTCAAAGCGATCCCCTCGGAAGGGATTGCTCGGGCGTGAAATGCTCCGTGTGGCCACACGGGAGTCGCCTCCCGAGAGAAGGTGGTCTCTCCACCTCCCCACGATACCCCTCTATCCTCTTGGCGGTATGGTTCGCACTTGCCGAGCTCAACTCGGCCCTAACCCCACGCTTCGGCGAGGTGGTGTGTACACCTGATGAAAGCGGTTGGGCCACTCGGTTTCGAGGCAGGGGCGAGCTCATGTCCTCCAAGCGCAAGTGAAACTCCAACACCTAGGCTCCGAAAACCGTAAAAGTGGGGATACACCGAGGAGTGCACCCCGTCCCGATCCCAGTTGGTTGTTTCGAGCTCACCCCGCAAAAAGTACCCAAAACGCCTTCTCCTGCCGGTTTTTCCCCACTCACGCCAAGAACCACTATTCCCATCCCAACACATGCATCGCGAAGCTCAGGCGTATATACACGCTTATAAACATATATAGTAGTGGACAATCAAGGACAGGATATTTAAAGTAGGCAAAGGCAAGGTTCATCAACATGCATATAAAGTAAAGCGCTAGCATTCTATATTGCAATGTCTAATAGGTTTTCAAAGTCAGTCGGGCGTGAACACGGGGTGCAGTAGTCCTCCATGGGCGTAGTCGTCGGTCGTACGCTCGGGATCAGCTCCCGGCTCCGCTCTCCTATTACGCGTAAAGAAAATAAACAACGGCCCTAATGCAATTAACTCCAAAAGAACAGCAATTAAGAGCCAAAAGAGAGCAAACACTAGCCTAGCACGGAGTTTAAGATTTTAGAGAATTTCTGAAAAGGTTTTGTATTTTTCGAGCAAAATGGATTTACTAGATTTTCCAAAGATAAAATAGTTTTCGAAAAATAAAATACGCATACACAATAGCGAGACTCTAGGTGACTCTTGGTGGCTCTAAGGGCTTAAAGCTAGCTCTAAGGTGTCTGCAAGCCAGCTACTGGAGCCGACGTGGCGGCCCGTCGTGACTTTAAGCCCGGTGACCGGCCACTTGGCTCTTGGCGTGGTCGACCGCCACGGGATCGGCGGATTCTCTGCGGCTGGCCTTGGCAACAGCGTCGCCAAGGATGTGATTGGTGGCCGCCGGATCCGGCTGGATCGGCTACGGCCAAAACCGCGTGTGGTCGGTGCGAAAAAAAAAACCCGTGGGTTTTAGAGCGGCCGCTAGGTGCTCGGCGTTTTGTCCTAAAGGGACGGCGGCTCGGCCGCAGCTCGCCGGCGGCGAGGGTCTACGGCGGTGACTCGAACCGCACCTCAACAAGGTCCGACCGGACCCATGACTCGCCAAGGCAAGGAAAAGAAGGGCCTAAGGCCGGGCGTCGGCACCACGGCGTCGAGCGGCGGCACGCGCGGCTCGGCGCGTGAAGGTTGCTCAGCGGCGGCGGCGTTGCGGCGGGCGCAGAAGCGTCAGATGCTTTCGGCGTGTGCGGCGTGGAAACAAGCGAGGCAAAAACGTTCCAAGGTCGGGCTTTTACCCTTGCCGTCGCGCCGCGGTTCGGCCATGGCGAACGCGGTCGGCGTTCACGGCGGCGGAAAGGAAACAAGGTGCTCGCGGCCGGCGGCGCGTCTGGCGTCTGTGACGCAGCGTCGGCGGCGGGCGCTCGGAGGTTCTAAAGGCCTCACCTTTCCCCTGCCAGCGTGTGCACTACGGCAACTGCGTGGCAAAGGCCCGCAGCGGCGCGGCGAGCGGGGCCAGGTGCCGGCGCAAGGAAACGGAGCCAAAGGCTCGGCCTTAGCTCCCCAGGCGTCGGCAGCGCGGTGCACGACAGCGCGGTGGTGGCGTGAAATCACAGGCGCGCAGGCGTGTGCCGCCGGCGACTCGCCCGCGGCGGGACGGGCGGCGGCGCACGGCATGGCGGCCCAAGGAAACAAGATACGGGACAAAGCACTACACGCGCGCGGCGGGGACGGCAGCGGCTCCTGCAAGAAGAAGATACCGGCGCACGAAGGCCCGGCATCACCAGCAGCAGCGGCGGGTGTGGCGGGCTGGCAGCGTTCCCCTCGGCTCGGGCGGGCATCCATAGATGAGCGGGAAGCTTGTCCTCACCTTGGTGGCCACGGCGCATGATCAGGCGTCGGTGAAGAGAGGCGAAGCGTGCTCGTCGGCGTGGAAGGAGACGACGGCGCGGTGCAGAGGAAGAGCGCGGCGGCGGCCAGTCGCTCCCCTTCACGTGCGGCTCCGGCCTCGCGACGACGGCGGCTCCAGGCGGACTCCTCCCGCCTCGCTCCTTCTCTCCCTCCTCCTTGACGTCACCGGCGGCGGATTGGGGAGGGGAATCCCCAGTTGGCTAGGGTTGGCTCGGGCGCCCGCGGTGCTTCTTATAGGCCGGGGTAGGTAGAGCGGACGGCGGTGAGCATCTCGACGTGGAAGCATCCGGCGGCTCGGCCAGCGGCCTGCATGGCCCTTTCCACGCGGCGGTGAGAGAGAGAAAGGGGAAAAGGGGAAAAAGGAGGAAGAAGAAAGGGGCGACGTGGCTGCCTGACGGGTGGGTCCCGCATGGCAGCGACTCACGCCCGGGGGTGATGTGGCCGGCGGGTTGGCGGCTCGCTGGTGGGCCGCGCATGGGCTGAAAGCGGGTGCGGGCTGAAAAGGGAGGTTGGCGGCCCACGAAAGGGTAAAAAGGGTTTCCTATTTATCTTAACCCTATTTTCTATTTGATTCAAATTTGAATTCCAATTCAAATTTGAATCCACTCAAACAATTCCAAATAAATCCCAAATGAAAATCCAACTTCTCACACTAGTATTTTATAAGTCCTAAAATTATTGGTTGAATTAAATAAAATCTAGGATTTAGGGAAGGGAAAAGGGAAGACATCCTTAATTGAATTCATGAGCACTCAATTCCAAAGCAAGTTTTTGAAATTCAACATTTTTACAAACAAGCAAAGTCAAGGATGTTACACTTTCCTAAGCAGTGATCGATTCTTGATGACACTTTCTATTTGATGAGAGGCGGCATCAGCTGTTTAGGAAAGTTTGATGACGGCGCCAGGCGTGATCCGCCGATCCTTCTCTGTCGCTGAGTGGGCCTTCGCCTTTCATCGTCAAGGCCCATCAACGAAGAGACAAATATAATCATACACGTATACGTGTACGTCACTGTGACGCAAGTGCATGCAGATGCCACTACAGGCAATTCTTCGGCCGTATGATGAGTTACTGTATCCTGGCTTCAGGCAGGAGCAAGGAGTCTACACTTCACGCGTATACGTACATTGATTGTGGGCGCACATAATCCCTGCTGCTGGTCACGTGCATGACTTGCAACTGCTTTAGAATTTTTCAAAACACCCTGATGTGTACAAATTGCACGTATACAACATGCTTGCATGTGGGTATATGTTACTTTGCATGTACACAGCCGTCTTGCATGTGAGTACGTATCACTTGGCTTGCTAGCTTCTTTCATCTCGTGCTTAACCATCACGTGCTAGTGACGTACAAAAAACCATCAAACATAGTGTGGTTTCATATAGGGAATTTTCTCTATTGCATTTGCATGTGTACTACATTGAGTTGATGCAACCAGTAGATATGTACATTTTATAGTGAAACTAGATATGTGCATTTTAAAAATCAGTTGAGCAATTAAGATGTTAGTACCATTGCATGGAAATTTTACAAGTTCACTTCCATTTGAAGGCTTGATGTCGGGGATGGAAGAGATATAAATCATCCTGAGTGTCCAAGAACTCTGCTTAAGAAGGAACGCATAAAATACCTCGGTCCGGTAAGAAATGTTCAAGCTATTTTTATCTAGAAATTGTGCTATATATCAGTATGAAAATACAACGAGAAGAGTTTGTATAAGTTCTCCATAAACTACACTTATAAAAACTCAATTTAGTATTATGAAGTTCAGCTTTTCAAAAATATTTTCCCTGCTCAAACATGTGTTGCATATTTGTTGATCATGTTATTAATATTAAAATTCTTAATATACAGGATGTACTTTTACTAGCCTCAAGTATCAATTATTGTTTTACATGAACATAAATATATATATAATCTGCAATGCCCTGACATTCTTTTATTCATGCTATTTATTTGTTTTTCTCGATAATTGACCATGGAAAAATGCATTTGACTTCAAACATGACACATTACCAAACTGGAAAAAGGATAATTCGTTCTTACACAAGCTCTTCATTTGGTTTCTACTATAAACATAATGCTACTATGTATGATGATTAAGTTTTAATAAATTCCCAATGTTCTACAGCAAGAGCGTGAGCTCTATGAATACATCATTAGTGAGGGAAAGGTTATCCATAAGCAATCGGGAGAACCACTTGATACAAACCAAGGTCCTGAAGGAGCTAAGTGGATTTTTGTTATGAGCACAGCAAGAAGACTCTACGCTGGCACGGTACACCCTTTTTTTTTTACTTTCTCAACGATTTTTATAGTTGCAATGCTCTAAACTCAATATTATATAAATTATTTTGCCTCATGGTTTAGGCCAATATATATTTCTAAAATCTCATTTAATCATCCAGAAGAAGAAAGGTGTATTTCAGCACTCTAGCTTTTTAGCAGGAGCTGCTATCATAGCTGCTGGAAAACTTACAGTGGAGAATGGAGTAATCAAGGTATTTCTGCATTCCTCATTGTGACAGAACAATTTGATATGGTGTTTTTTTTTCCTTTCTTGGTAAAAACACTTTAATTTGTTGGTATTTGTAAAAAAAAATCCTTAATATCCTTGCTTATGTTGTTCATTAATTTTGCATTTATGACCAAGCCCTTAATCCCTATTATACCTACCTAAAACAAAATTAAGATATACATCCCTTTTCTAGGATAAATGTTAGATACAAATCCAAAGTTGGATTTTATTTACAAATATGTTTGTGACGGTTTGAGTTAGCATAGCAGGAAGTATACTTCGGTATCTACTATAGTTCTAATACCCATCAAATTGGCTACTTATCTTGATACAACCACCACGGAAGTTAATTGACGACTATGGACTTCGTTGAGCCACCCTTCTATTTCTTCTTCCTAGAGCAAAAGATGGTATTATTCCATACTTTGACTTTTCTTGCTCTCATGTTTTTTCTAATTTTTTATTATTTTTGGATAAGTCAATTGTGGCCTACAGTGGCCATTACAAGCCAAGCATGGAGGACCTTGACAATTTCATGAAATTCCTTGAAGAGAATGGAGTTGATCTCAAAGAAATCAAGGTACACCAATATAATCATCACAATAATAAATTTGCATATAACTCATAAATGGTTTTCTTATAAGGAGATTTTTTTTGCCATTCAGGCACATCCATTCACCAAAGATGACTGCTGCGATGATCCAATGCCTAATGATACACAGAACATTGTTATTCATACCAATCTTCCACAAGTGGTTCTCTCTCCAAACACAATGGTAGGTGATGAAGGCAAGGATACACCTGAAGAACAAGCCAAGCTAACATACCAAGGAACCTTATCAGGTGGTCTGCGCTGCCCAAAAGTCATTGACGATGTCCCGGAGGAGGCAATTCTTGAGAGGATAAAATCCAAGAACGAGTCTGAATCTTACCAGCTTGGCCACAATTTATCCATGAAATGGAGCAGTGGGGTTGGTCCAAGGATTGGGTGTGTGAATGATTATCCAGCTGAGCTCAGAATGCAAGCAATGGAAATGGTAGGCCTGTCACCCGGAGCACCAACGACATCGGCCTAGCTAGAGCATGAAGTCTAGGCAAGCTATCAGGTTATTCTTTTATTCCGAAAGAATGACAATATCTTCGCCATATTTTATAAGGAAAATCGGCCGAAAATCATATAATAACAAGAGGGTTTGTGAGACATCCCAAACAACAATCGGTTACTGTAATTTTAATTTGCATTGACACTATTGTTCTGTGCTGCAGAGGCCAGAATCTTGGTCTGTTCCTCCTTCCTATACGAATTCAGCAGGTGTGCAACTGTGCAAGTTGTGTGGCTTACAATTTTTTGAGAAATAGAGCTTTGGTGAAGAATAATCCCCTATTCACGGTAGATTTGTGTCACTAGTAAATGAAAATTTAGGAGGAGGCCCTAGTAATTAATATCATTACATGCACATCCCTCGGTTGAAGAAGCACACACTGTCACTCACACACTCACACTCTCCAGTCATCAACAAATTAAAGAGCAGACAGCAGAGCGTGCAGACAGTCAACAAATCCGAGCAATTTCCTGTTCACCTCTTCCCTCGGAGTCGGAGCCCCCGCGCCCCCGCTGACTTCCACTGCACACAAAACCCTGTCTCTCTCTCTCTCTCTCTCTCTCTCTCCATGCATCTCACTCCCCAGCACACACAGCTCCCAACGATCGAGAGAGATCCATCATCGGCGAGGTAGCAGCATGCGGGTGGCCGGCGGCGCGCGGCTGCGGGCGAGCAGCATCAAGAAGCAGCGGCAGCGGACGTTGAACAACATCAAGATCACGCTCCTGTGCGGCCTCATCACCGTGCTCGTCCTCCGCGGCACCGCTGGCTTCAACCTCCTCATCAACAGCGGCGACCCCGACGGCGCCGCGGCCGACGCCAAGGTCGTCGAGGACATCGAGCGCATCCTCGCCGAGATCCGCTCCGACTCCGAGCCTGACGAAGTCGTCGTCCTCGTCGGGGACGGCGGCTTCGGCAACTTCTCGTTCTCGTCGTCGGCGACGCTGATCAAGGTGAGGGAGTACAGCCTGGGCCCCAAGGTCAGCGACTGGGACACCCAGCGTCAGGAGTGGCTGTCCCGGCACCCGGAGTTCCCTTCCCGCGACGCGCGCGGTAACCCGAAGGTCCTGCTCGTCACCGGCTCGCCGCCGGGGCCCTGCGACAACCCCGCCGGCGACCACTACCTCCTCAAGTCCATCAAGAACAAGATCGACTACTGCCGCCTTCACGGCGTGGAACTGGTGCACAACATGGCGCACGTGGACTCGGAGCTGACGGGGTACTGGTCCAAGATCCCTCTGGTGCGCCGCCTCATGCTCGCCCACCCGGAGGTGGAGTGGATCTGGTGGATGGACAGCGACGCCATCTTCACCGACATGGCCTTCGAGCTCCCCTTCTCCCGCTACGAGGGCCGCAACCTCGTCGTCCACGGCTACCCGGACCTCTTGGAGAAGTGCTCATGGATCTCCCTCAACGCCGGCATCTACCTGCTCCGGAACTGCCAGTGGTCGCTGGACCTGCTCGACACATGGGTGTCCATGGGCCCGAGAGGTCCGTCCCGCGACGAGGCCGGGAAGCTGCTCACGGCGAGCTTGTCCGGCCGGCCGCCGTTCGAGGCCGACGACCAGTCGGCGCTGATCCACCTGCTGCTGATCCAGAAGGACAAGTGGATGGAGAAGGTGCAAATCGAGACAGAGTTCTACCTCCATGGCTTCTGGACGGGGCTGGTGGACAGGTACGAGCAGATGATGGAGGAGCACCACCCGGGGCTCGGCGACGACCGGTGGCCATTCATCACACACTTCCTCGGGTGCAAGACCTGCGGGAGGTACGAGGACTACCCGCTGGAGCGGTGCCTGAGGGGGATGGAGCGCGCCTTCAACTTCGCCGACAACCAGGTGCTCAGGCTCTACGGCTTCCAGCACCGGTCGCTGGTGAGCGCCAAGGTCAGGAGGGTCACCGACCCCAGGGCCAACCCGCTCGAGGCCAAGGAGGCGGCGCTCAAGATGGACGCCAAGTTCCAGCGCGTCTAGTAGGCCTCGGCAGAGAGACAGAAACTCTGTTCTTGAAAGTTACAAGTTTTGGTGAGTTATTTGGTTGTTCTTGGCTTTCAGTTTTGCAGTAGCTAGCATTCCTAGCAAGCAGGAAGAGTGTTCGATGTCTTTTGGTTGTTGGATTCAGAGTAAAATGAAACAGGCAAGAAATACACAACAATTCTTTAGTTTAGGATTCTGGTTCAGACACTGTATTTTGAGTTGTAGGCTTGTAGCACTAGTGCACTACCACTGATGCTTCGTCTCTGTTCTCTTTGGACAACAAAATGTACAAACATTTGATCTGAAGGATTGGTAATGCTATCATTTTCATCAGCAGATCTATGCAACGTGAAGTGTACCGTTTCACCGACAGATAAAAACTAGGAAATCTGACCGATTAGTAATTTAGTTCTTCAGACTTTAGAGAGATATTTCAGAGCTCAGACCGTAAGAACAGATTCTGAATATTTTAGACCAATGGAATGTTCTCACTTCTTCCTGCTAGGATTTGTATCCCTTTTTTATCTATGTTGTTTTAATTACTTCAAGTTTACTAAGCCTATCAGTTGATCTCAGTCACCTGGTAGTGTAAACCTGAGGATGCCTGATATATTTGTGTGTAATAACTTGTGGAGCAGTGTGCTTTTTGGATGAACAGTGTAACATCGCGCTAAACACTTCTATTCCATTCGTTTGCAATGGAATCCAACTGGGGGATTCCTCCTCTGGAATTCTAAAAAAAAGAATTACAAGTTTCCTAGCACAAATTTCGGGCTAAACACTTTTATTTCATTGTTTTGCAATGCAATCCAACTGGGGGATTCCTCCTCTGAAATTCTAAAATTAGCATAAATTTCGGGTAAAGATTTTGAATGTAGTTTTCGTTATTTACTGAAGACTCTGAATGTCTCGATGTATCATGTACGTTCTTTACGTGTGTCCTAGCTCTAGCTACTGCAAGATGGAACACAAGAACAATTAAAAGAATTGTGAAAACCCTGTCCTCCATCTTCTTTATGTAGGTTCTTCTTTACTGAAGACTCTGAATCTCTTCAGAATTACTTTGAGAACAGAATCTCCTTTTCCTCTCTGCTTTCGATTTTTTGCGTGCGGAATATAATAGCTCTTGAAGAAAGACAGAGCCTCCTCCTTGGCCTCCAGCGGGTTCGCCACCCCACACTCAGCCTCGTTTGGCAACACCGGGTTCGGCGAACCCGGCCTCCCGTGGAAGTGTGGAACGAAGCCCACGTCCGGGTGAATTTTCCCCGGCTTAGTAAAAAGACGTATTTGGCTCCAAAGGGATTAGAATTCGGCCCAACCCAATCCCCTTCAACCCACGCGGGTATCCAGCATCGTCACCGCACACCGGGAACACGGGAAGCACGTCCGGTCGCGGCTCGTGTGGCTCGCGAGCTCGTCCCGCAAAGATGACGCTGCGGCCGCCGCTCCCTCGCGGTGCCTCGCCTCCGACGAGATCAAGGATTCCAGGTGCGCCTCGCCTCCTCCTCCAGCTGCCCTCCCTCATCTCCACTTCTGCCGCATCCCCTTCCCGTTCCTCTTCTCATCATCCTCTTTTTTTCTTGCTAGGGTTCCGCAGACGGCGGTGGGGAAGTGGCGGCGGCGACGACTGCTACTCCCACGGTGCCTCGATTTAGACGGCGGCGGATCCTCCGGCCAGGTCCGCATCTCCCTCCTCCATCTCTTCTTGCTGGGTTAAATCCCATGCTTCTATGCTCTGTTCATTCTAGGTTGATAGGTTCTTTTGTTATGCTTCGATTTTCTTAGATGTGATCTGTTAAGCCTTTTGGCCTGTAGTGAAATCATCTCGTAGCTGTGTCGTGGAACTTCTTGGCTTCGTTTGAGCCAACTATCGATATCGGAGGCAACAAACAATAAGGCACTTCTTGTTTGAGCCAACTGTCGGAGGCAACAGACAATAAGGCACCAACTGTCAGATGAATGTTCACTGCTTCCGTATATTTTCGATCACTATCTGATGCCTTATTGTCTGTCAGTACTACATGATTTTAGACTAAAGATTCTATGGTTCAGTGCAAATGTAGTAGCATTTGTACCCTATCAAGTGATGAGTACTTGTGATTCTTCTGGTATTGTTTGTTTCTTTTAGCACCTTATTTCTTATGGTTTCTTATTATTACTGCTTTTAATTGGTGCTGGCTAGCACTCCCACTTGACCACACATCCTCTTCTAATTTCAATATTTTAGCTAGTTTATCAACTTGAGTTTAATTTTAACTGAATACCATTCTGATCCAGGGGCAGCGGCCACTTGACCATACTTTTTTTAGGATAGTTCAATTAAGGTTAGTAAGGAAGAGGGAGGGAGATGACGATGAAATAATGCTCTTTTATCTTACCTGTCATGTATCTGTTAATTCAGCTTTCACTGATGTTACAGTTTTTTGGAGTTGCAATCGGTCCGTAACTAACTTAGTGTAAATCCAACAGTCTTACTGATGCATGTTTATGTTACTATGTACTCAAACTTTAAAGATGCATTCAGCTCTGTTTGGAACCGTGGATGGCAGCAACAAAATAGTGAATTTTGCTGTACTCATAAAACTGAACTTTGCTTAGTGCAGTAAATGTAATTTCTTTGTCCATCACTGAACTAGTAACATAGTGAGATCATTTCCACTTTTCTCCAGCTAACTCTCTCCTACTTCGTGATTTATCATCTTTAAACATCTCCATTTGATGCTTATTTTTACATTAGTTTCTGCTATTGATTCGTCCTCTCGGTCAAAACTAATGTCTTCGGATATATTTTTTTTACAACAGATATACTTGGAGTTGAAAACCTGTGAAGATGTTTGTGGAAGCTATCATACTCTAGAGAAGAATGTGGGTTGCAAGATGTAATCTGTGTCAGTTACGTCTAAGCATTCTGCTACAAGGCTTGTCCTATTCTGTTACGTATGAGCATTCTGCTACAAGACTTTTTCCAACACTTGCATGCTTTAAAGTTTTAACTGGGAAGTTAGAACTTGCATTTAGCTGGGTTTTTTGGTATTATGGATTGGTTTGGGAAATTAAGATTGCATTGTCTCTTTACTGATCAGGATTAGCTAGGTTGGATGTAATTGCTTAATCCATGTCCTTGCTGTTCAGTTTCAGAGTCTAGAGAGTCATTTGTTTTCAGTTTTTCACAATCTTGCTTATCAGTGCAAGCAATCATTTCCCTCATGTTTTCTTACCCATTGTTCATGGTGCAACCAATATTTTATTTGCCATTGCAGGTAATACGATTCATTGCTAATACAATTATAAAAAGTCCCTACTTGAGTATAAAATATGGCAAGTACAGGTAATACAATTGTTGGTGGAATTCGAAAGAAAAACAATGGTGAAAGTCCGTCACAACAGAAGATATAGACTAGACAACATAGGTTTTGCTTGCACAATTGTTAATGTTATCTGAAATATTCCAACTGCATAACTCTGTTGATCCTAGAACTAGTTTGGTTCAGTTTTACTTACCTATGACTTAAAATGGCAATGCAAAGAATTTACTACCTAGATCGTGCTATTCGATTACTAAATATGTACCTTTAGTTGTCATAGTCATTATCCCCAAAAGTAGAATTTGAAAGAATGATTCCATCGTTCACATATTGCTGATACTTGTGATGACTCTTGTTTATCTTTTTAATTACCTTTTCATCACCTGGTTGTCTCCCTCTATAGCAGGCAACATGTACATTTCCTTGTGATGGTTGATGTTTATGAACTTTTGGGGGTTAAAAGGTAAAATACCAATGAATGTATCATGTATTATGTGATTGTTTACTATTTATTCCTTAACTACTAATCTGATCTCAGTGATCTGTTTCCACCAAATGCTCTTGGACTACATTTTCTTAGCAACACGTTACACATGCCCTGACCAAATGCCCTTGGACTACATTTTCTTAGCAGGTATTGCATTCTTGCATAACTGGAGCTATTATGTGGAATGGTGCAAATTCTTGTTCTGATGGCTTCAGGTTCATCACTTTTGATGTCATGGTGGTTGGAGTTACAGTGTTACTATTTGACTTTATTTTTGAAATGATAGGAGGTAGCGTATATAACCACTGAGTTTTTTTTTGAAATTAATAACCACCGAGTATTCGAGACAACTATATTGGCAGGATGTGTTTTTAATATTATTCAAAACATGCTTATAATGGGTAGATTCTCGTGTGTGTTATGCAAAGCACATCAGTTCCTACTGACATGCGATATAAAACTTGTTATATAGCTATTGTTTTGCTACGGCTGTATGCTGACAGAATCGATGTACAGCTAGCACTGAAACTATTGATTATTGTAAAAAAAAACAATTGATCCATAATGATCAAAGCGGTAACAAAACATATTAAAACTGTTGTGGAGTCAAACCCGACCTCAACGTGGATCGGTGTCGGGCGGAACCACCCAATCCCCACGTATCCGATCTCCGTGGTTTGCACACCAAGATTGCCAAACAAAGCCTCATTAGTGATGAGTGCATGACTCGGCGCTCTCCACTTCTCCAGCGACTCGTGAAGAATCCGTACAGTCGGAGCGCCTATTAGGCTCGCCGATGAGGTCGTGGAGGATGGATGATCTCGCAGATTATATATATCCGGATAAGCACTCGCGGTGTCGATTGCTAATTATGCGTCGCCGCCGCCGCCGCCGCCCTGAGCCGCGCGTTCCATGTGATATGTGAAGGAGAAGGCGGCAGCGCCGCTGGACTGCTCTCATGTTCCTCCCGAACATGCGGAACAAGAACTTGGATGCAGGTCTCCGCGTGCGACCGCCATGAGCCGGCCGGGCGTCGGCGGAGCGGGCGGCGGGGGCGGGAAGAAGCGGCGAGCCGAGCCACCGCAGGGTGGGCGGTAAATCAAATACGTCCACACTGATAAGCGAGATCTGGTTGGGTTCGTTATAAGCGTCGAACTAGGCGGCCCATATTCGGAACATTACTGGGAAGACATTTCATAGAAAACCCCCTGACCCATTTCTCCTCGCAGAATTTTTTATATATTTTTTCTTGATTTTCTAAAAATAAATGTGGTTCGAAAAATTTGTAAAACCTACTATCGCCCGTTTGATGCGGGTCGTCATGGTGGTATGGCGAAGGCCTAACCGCCTGCCGCTACGGCCAGTTAGGCCAACAACCAGCGTTAGATGGGGCACATGCATCAAATAATGGTCGAGCCCGACCTCCAAACCAGACGGCGTTAGGATCAACGCCGTATGGCAGCGGCGATTACAAGCACCAACCGCACGGGTATGGCGGTTGGATCCCAGTCCGAAAATACCATAATAATTCAGAAAAAAAAAAGAGAAAGAGAGGTGGAGAGGAGAAGGGAGTGAGGGGGAGGTGGTGGAAGGAGCGAAGCTCTGCCGATTTTTTAAATCTCGTTTAGGTACTTGCACTATTTTGAACTCGTTAATCTATATGCTTAGATATAATGAGGACATAGGTAGTGTTGATTCACTAGATTTAAGTAGATTTAGTGTAGTGAAATTGTAGTTTTAGTGTAGTTCTGACTAGATAGCTTCTGCACTCACTAGATCTACTTGTTAATATCGATTATTGCTTTTTATGTTGTCAGACATGTCGGAGACAGTTACTGTCAAGTTGTATTTCGGTAATGAGCAGATTAGATATGGTAAAGATGGAGTTGACTTGGCAGAATTTGATTCGGTTAACCATGATTTTAGAAGAGCAGGAGAAAGAAGTTTGGGGCATTCTATGTAGATGCAGAGCAACATGACTTGTTGATAATAGCACTAATCAATGTAAGTGATCCAGTGTATTGGGAGCTTATGCCACTTCAATGCACTGCACATTGGAGGATTTATATCAGAAATGCATGCTACATTGGTTTGCCCGTGATTTTGCTTGTCCAAGTTGTTCACAAGGCTAGGTCTAGTAGTCAAGTGCATGAGGAAGATCATGGTGCTGACATGGTTAGGATACTAGTTGCGCCGTATGTGCCATTGCACATTTGTGTGGTTGTTTCATGTAATTCTACTATGTTAAGTGATCTTCGTGTACCATGTGTTACTAAATTACATTGCAACACTAGTCAAATTAAAAAAAATCTCAACTGCCGTATGACACAGTGGTAAGCTTCAAACGTTGTGTCATACAGCAGTTGGAGCTAACCTCCGTATCATACGGCGGTTGCTAGCTGCAACTGCCAGTGTCCCGTTTGGCGGTTGATTTGTAAAGCGGAACCGTAGCGGATAGCCTAAACACTGTATGGTACGGTGTTTGGTCGCACGTTCGACGTGTCACGTCATCAACCGCCGTACCATACGACGGTTGGCTCCTAACCACCATATGGTATGGCAGCAGTAGTATAGTTTTGCATATTTTTCGAACCGGTATTAGTTTTGGAAAATCGAGAAAAAATATAAAAAAAACTTCCTCGCACCCTTCCTTGCTGGGCCGGCCCTGGGCAGCTAATTTAAGCCCGAAATGTATTCATTGGGCCCAGTCCAAACTACGGATTTGCTTTGGTTTGGACTAATTTAAGCCCGAAAGGTATTGATTCTGTTGGGCTCAATATCTTGACATTGGAGTTTTAAAGTTATTTTGAAAACAAAAAAAAAAGATCTTCCAACTCAAGCGCCTAACCTTCTTTCTCAATTTGTAAATGGCTTGAAATTTAAAAATTGTTTGTGGACCAAAATAAACGGGGAAAATCTGAGTTGGGATGCTGTTTACACACTACTCCTGCCTACCTGACGCTTGGACAGGTAAGATACACATACACAAATAAAAAAGCACAGTGTTGTCATCAGGTGAAGTGAAGTACTCCTTCCGTCCCAAATATAAGCGTTTCTCGACTTTTGTGATTCACGTTTGACCATTCATTTTATTTAAAAAATTTATGAAAATATTATATATTTTGTTATGATATGTTTTATCATCGTATATATTTTAGAAAAAAAGTCCAAAAGTAGTACCCTCAAGTATAGAGAAAATTCAGATAACCTCTAAACTATGTTTTGGTGTTCAGTTTACCCTCAAAAGTTAGCTACTTGGTTCAAACTTACCCCATAATGCAATTTGTTATTTTTGTTTCTCCATATAAAAGTTGAATTTTAATTTAAGATTTTGCAAGATGGTAGTGGACATCATAATCTATATTAGAAAGATATTTTACAATCTTTTTGATGGGATATTTCATCATTAGTTTCTATATGATTTTGCATCTCAATGAAACCAAGGCGATCGAAAGGCCGTGAAGCGGTGGGTGATGATGTGATCATACAAGGCGAGGCGCACGAGCGCGGCGTGAAAGAAATTCCCCACAGGCCAGTAGGCCTCCGCTCCGCTCCCATCATCGTCTCGTGTGTTACTAGTTACTAGCAAGCGATTAACGATGATATATTAGAGATGCAAGTTCAAACTATTTTGGAAAATTTGGATCATCATATATTGGGTTGACCCAAAAAAATTTGATCAAATGAAATCAAATAGTATTTTCGTAGTTTGAGGGAAGTAAAAAAAACTACAATGGTATTTGACCATAATTAGTTAGCTGACACAATAAAAAAACATCATTGGGTACCCACTTGCATCCTTAGATGATATGTACCATGCAACAAGTGAAAAAGCTGAACATAGTACAATTCCGAAGGTCTTGCTTGGAACACGAGATTTTCACTAGAATTCCCAACGGCGAAATTCCTGCGTTCCAAGCAACACCCCAGTGGTATATACTCCATATATTAGCTAAAGTTACACATTATATTGTCCTCAATGGAAGCCAGGCTAAGACATGTACTAGTGCTAATCGTAACAAGAACAGCAATAATAAGTTATTCATACAGCGTGCGCATTGTCACATGCTTGGCTGCTTGCCATCCATGGCGCCAGAGCTCTCGGGGACAAGGCAGCAACCACTTGAGTCGACAGCGCGGCTGCTTCTCGTGCTCGCGCCACCACGCCATGCACCGAGGTCCATCATATCCCCACCACGTGCACGCCGCCGCCCGGCCGGACTCGGCCAAGACCTGCCGGGTGCCGGCGATGGATGGCATTGGCATCAGGGCAGGGCAGAGCAGGCAGCTTCTTTTCACACACGCGCATGCAGGTGGGCATGGTCGCATGGAGCCATGGACGCTTCTACTTGTCTTGTCTAGTAGTACTCCACTGGCGTGCCGGGACAACTGTCGTCGTCGTCGTCCGACACGTCGTCATCGACGGCGACGCCATTGCTGCCGCCGCCACAGCCAGCACCAGCACCAGCCTTCTTGACGACGTTCTTCCCCAAGCTGAACGGCGGCGGCACGTACGGCGGCGCGGCGCACCGTAGCAGCGCCCAGTTGACGCCGCCGAAGAACGGGTGGCGCTTGATCGCCGCCGCGCCCACCGTGGCGCCGAGCCGGCGGGCGGGGTCCTTGGCGAGCAGCGCGGCGACGAGGTCCTTGGCGGCCGACGACACCGAGGGGTCCTTGGGGAACTCGAGCGCGCGCGCCATGATGTTGGCCAGCGTCGTCTCGTTGTCGTAGCCCTTGAAGGGTGTCACCCCGTACAGCAGCTCGAAGATGAACACGCCCAGCGTCCACCAGTCGACGGAGCTGCCGTGACCCTCGCCGGAGACGATCTCCGGCGCCAGGTACTCGTGCGTGCCCACGAATGACATGGATCGGAGCTCCACCGGCTCGGCAACAAACTCCAGGTCGAGCCCACTGCTGGCGCCGGACGGGAAGCTGCTTCTGTTTCCACTACCACCGTTGGACGATTGCTTCTTTGTGGGCCATCGCCGGCGCCGGCGACTTCGGCCGCGGCCGGGGAAGAGCTGGAAGCAGGACACGGTGGGGACGATGCACGACGAGATGGTGCAGGACGTGGACGCGGCGGCGGAGCGGCGGGCGACGGAGGAGAGCAGGTCGGAGATGACGTGCGCCGGCGTGGGCGCGGTGGGGTCGCACTTGAGGGAGAGGTCGAAGTCGGTGAGCATGATGTGGCCGTCGGCGCGGACGAGTACGTTCTCGGGCTTGAGGTCGCGGTACACGATGTCCACCATGTGGATGTACTCCAGCGCGGCAACCACCTCCGCCGCGTAGAACCTGTGACAGTGCCGCCATTAATTAGTTTGTCTTGATTTGGGCTCAAGATTCATCATTTAGCAGTGCCATCAAGCGTAAATGAGTAATCAAATCTGTCGTTTTTTTATTTCCCCATCAGTAATCATTTGACGGATTGCCGCCACTCTTTAAAAAACAACTAGCAATTATGTCCGTGCGTTGCAACGGGAGAAAACATTTTCCTCGACGTATATTTTATGTCTGTGTGTGTTGTTGACACCATCGCCCCTTACAACTCTTCAATCTCGCTGTCATCCCTGTCGTGTCCACACCACCCCAATCTTGCTCGCCATCGTTAGTGCCTCCCAAAGATCACCTTTGTATGTCAGCAAGATTTTTTTACTCTACATCCCATGCTCTTGTTACTTTATATATTTACTCTATATTCAACAACTATATATTTTATTCACCCCTAATTGTCCCTTCTGCGACGGAGTCGATGAAGACGTCGAGCACCTCTTTGCCGGTTGCCCCCGACTTCAAGGGGTCTGGAAGTGTTCCTCCCTGGCCGTTCCCCACCCTCCTCAGGCGTCCGGGACGCCGCTGAATCGGTCGCCGGCTTGCTCGCCAATCTGCCGGCGACCGTGGGGGCACACTGCTGCCCTTGGGACCCTTCGGGTCATCTGGAAGACCAGGAACCGTCGGGTGTTCGACGGCATCACCGTCACTCCCCACGCCATCGTTGCCCGGTGGAAGAACACCTCAAGCGTGGATGTCTTGGCAGGTGGGAGATTGATGCCGATCCTCTTTTGTCTTGGTGCCGATCCGTGGCTATGTAAATCTTCTTCTTCGCTAGGCTTTATTTGCCTCTGCTGATTCCGCTGCTTGTACTCACCCTTTGGGGCTTTTCGTTCGTTTTTTATTAATGCAATTTGAGTTCGGTGAGCGAACCTGTTGCCCCTAAAACAATATATTTTATTCACCACCAACTACCATCGTCATTAAGAAATTCATTTATATGACCTATATTTGATTCAGAGACTAATTTGAAATGAAATCATTTTTTTAGAGACCAATTTGCAAAATAATTTATTTAGTTTATGTCTTTACTATCTGCTTAAAGGAACTATGTACAATTTCTATCTTTATTAAGGGTCCCCTTGTAAAATGCCAAAGATATTTTTGTGACTGCCGCTGCCGTGACTCTCCCGTTGACCGTATCAATCTCTCTCTCT
>CP053466.1:213238308-213371093 GCA_022644695.1 Cenchrus purpureus | reverse complement strand
CTACAAGCACGGTGGGAGAGAGGAAATTCCCCAAGTCCGGCTAAGTGATTGAGGCAAGTGCCAATATCTAGAACAAGAGGTGGCGAGTTGTGTGGCGTGTTCGTCGTCCCAGCGTGAGGCTCTGCCTCTCCTTTTATAGGCCAAGGGAGGCGATTCTGATCTTGCAGCCGGCATGGTGGCCGTACTAATAAGTATGGCGCGGCGGTCTTGTCCCCAGCGTCATGGTTCTGGCGCGAGTTGGTGGCGCCCTCGGCTTCGCGGCGTGGCGTGGCGTCCTGTGTCTGCTTTGACTTGAGGTGCCTGTGGATCGAGCTATCCGGGAGGAAGGCCGGAGTTGGTGGCGGGGCGCGTCACCGGCTCCGCCTGTGTGCCGTCCTGTGGATGGCGGGTGGGATGGCCGCTGCGCCGGGGATACACGCCGGATGGCGCGGCGGAGTTGTGGAGGGGCGCGCCGCTCGCCGCGGCGCGGTCGCGTCCTCGCGTCGTACACCCGGTGCCCCATGCCCTTTCGAGGTCTTGCCTGGGGGAGGCGGGAGGGTGCATAGTGGCACTGGTGCTGTCGCCGAGGGCGCAGCGCTCCGCACGATGGGATGGCTGTGGCGGGTTAGCGCCGTGCTGTGTCGGTGCCACGCATGTCGGTGGCGTGGGGAAGGTTCCCCTTGACTTTGGCGTCCGCCGTGGGGTGGCATTAAATGCCTCGGCGGCGGGGTGGGCTGCCCTCGAGGGGTCGAACCCTCGGCGGAATCCTCGAGGGGCGGAGGCGAGATCGCTCGGGCCGGAGCCCTCGGCGGCGGAGATCCGCTCGGGGCCCGGGTCGGAGGCCAGCGGGCCTTCGGTGCTGGCGGGCCGTGGTGTGGGCGTGTCCTGACCAGGAGCAGTCCTGGGGGTTTTGCGTTTAAGGGTGATTATCCCTTAGTTAGGGGACCCCTAATGACCGTCCCGGTGGCCCAGCCTTTGCGGAGCAGGACCGTTCAAGGATCCCTCGGTCTGTCGTCTCGTCCGTTTGATCATTCGTTCTGGCGCTTCGCGCAGTGTAACCCAGCCTGCGAGTGCGTGCACTCGTGCGGGGGTTTAAGACGTGGCTCGCCTTGCGTTTGTTTCAGCCGGCGTATTTCAGCGGCATCGGCAATCTCGCGGGAGGAGGCATCGTGTTGACCCAAGGCGTTTGGTAGGCGGCCGTTTTGGAGCGCGCCTGGTAGGTTGATCGGCGATTGGGGTGGTCGTGGTGCGAGGCCCGAGCCACAGTCGAGGCGATCGGATGAAGACTCTCGGCTTTATTCGACCCTCGTTGCCCTTCGCGGGGTAGAGGGTGAGGCAACCGTGCTACCCTCGGCGGGCGGCGGCAGTTGCCTCGGCGGTTGCGGATAGTTCAAGTGGGGTGCCCGTTCGATGAGGGTCGGCTCGTGGTCGGAACACGTCCATGTGCGCTTGCGGTTTGCCAAGCGGGGCTCGGTCCCGTTCGATGGGGGCGAGCGGGCTCCTCCTGGGATCCCTCGATTGGCCTGTCTTGGCCTTGAACACGATATGTGGGCGCCCCGAACGCGTTCGGGGCAGGCTCGATTAGCCCGTCGTTCGACTCTGTCAATGAGGCGCTGAACCGAACGTCGAGGTCGTACCTCGATTAGTAGGGCATTTGCGGGCGCGCTCCGTCTTGGCGGACTGTGGCGCTCGCGATCACATTATCGAGTCGAGCTTGAACCAGCGATCGGTAAACCCCAAGTCGAGGGGCATCTGCGGCGCCGCCATTACCCTCGGTGGGCCTCGAGCGTGATCGGTGACCCGGGCTGAGGGCTTCCTCGAGTTCGTTCGAGGGTTCGATGTCGTGGCCTTGTGGCCTCAACTGCTGGATTGGGCGCGTCGTATCCCTTCGAGGGTCGGCCCTCGAATCCCGCTCGAGTTTCGGGGTTATCCTTATGCGAAGGAACCCTGGCGTTGAAATCGTCGTGGCGGTTGGGCGCTCCTGCGTGGCGGCGTGGCGCGGGTGTGCGGGTGGGCGCGCCTTTTGGCGGCGGCGTGGGCGGCGTGTGAGGATGAGGCGGGCGCTGCGTCCCTTGGATTACCGTGTGGTAATCATGGCGCGCGTGTGGCGGTGGCGTGGTGGGGCCCGTGATGGGGCGCGCGCGTCTTGCCCGTGCGCTTAGGGGCTCGCCCCTTCCTACTCTATAAAGCGGGGGGGGCTCCTTACCTTGCCATTCGCGCCTCCTTGCTCTTCTTCCTCGCCGCGCTTGATTCGCTCGTGCTCCCGCCGCTTCCGCGATCGCTCGCCGCCCTCATGTCTTGATCCAGTGGAGGCGTTCCGTGGCCCGGTGGCGGATCGTCGTTGGAGGGGTGAGCGTGATCGCGCCGGCGGCCGGCGAACCGGCGTGGATCATCCGTCGTCGCACCAAGAATCCTCGTGATTCGTCGTCTTCATGCGGTGCCGCGGCTTCAACGCCCGAGCAAGTTCATGCGGGGCTGTGCTACTACGGGGTGGAGCTCACAACCGCCACCATCGCGGGCCTCCTTTCGCCGTCTGCGAGGATTCTTAGGAATCGGCGCATTGGGACTGGGTCCACCTTTTCCGAGCTCACCGCTCGCCACGGGGAGGAAGGGCCGACCTCACGCTCTCGGTGCGACTCCGGAAGGAGTTGTACTGCTGTATGATGGCGTCAAACAACTCCCGGGGAGAAGGGTGGTTCTACCTTGCAACGGCGCGCCTTCCACTACAGGAAGGTCTGAGGAGGCCGATCATGGGCGCGGTGTCGCCTCGAAGGCTCGAGCCTCTCCAGCGCCCGTCAATTGGCGACGGGTGACCGTGGCGTCCGTCGCCCAACTTCCACCCCGTGATTCCTCTCATGGAGGGCTCCTCATCTTGAGATGAGGCGAGGCCAACCCGTGGCCACCTCTTCTGGAGGCCGCTTGCCTCCCACGAGGGGCGGCGGTGAATCGGTGGTGCGACAGCGGCGGCGACTGTGGTCGTTCGCGATGCTCGGGCCGGTCAAGTGAGTGTCGATTCTTCGTTTGCTCTTCATGCTTGATCGGTGGTTCTTTGGCGGCGGTGGGTCGATGTCCCACGCCGGATCCAGCCTCGTCGCAGCCGCCAATCGCCGGGCGGCGAAGGACGGGCCCGGCGAAGGAGAAGAGGATCGAGGCGCCTCGCGGTACAATGATTACATTGCGGGAGCGTGGGGCCTCTCCCGGGCCGGTAAACCGTCGTCTTGACGAGGAGGAGCGAGGGGGCGGACCATCTCGCAGTGGGAACCGCGCGCCCGTCACGTCGAGGGTCCCAGGCCCCCAGGCGGATATGGTGCCCCGTCGGAGTCGCCCGAGGTCGGCGAGGCCCAGGCGCCCTCGAGGCATAGCGGTTATTCCATAAGGTGAGTTGTTTTGCCTCCGTGTTCTTGATATCATATGTCACCCTTCCTCCCTTCCGTTGTCGGGCGCTGACCTGCGCCCCATCAAGGCGCTCAAGGTGGCAAGAGCGCGCTCGGAGGCGCCACGGCGGCGGGCCCAGCGGCGGCAGCGGCGTCGCGTGTCGCACCGTGGCCGGGGCCCGGCAGCGGGGCGGTGGCGGCGGATGACCCTGGCGCCCGGCAAGGGCGCGAGCCCAGAGTCGGTCGAGGCAGCGGGGCGGCGAGGCCCTGCGATGGTGATTCTACCCGGAGGGGTCGTGGCGCGGTGGGATCGGCCCGGGCCCGTGCGTCGGTGGTCGATGGCTGCGTGATGTCGCGCGGCGGCGTCGGTCGGGCGTCGGCGTCCGGCGTCACGGTCCCAACCCCGTGCCGGCTGATGAGCGAGCTCGTCTCCGGGTGCGCGGAGCTTCTGGAGGCGGGCGAGGTCGGAGGCGTGGCGGGAGTTCGTGCCGGCGCTTCTCTTCGCGCTCGGCGCTCCGACTCCGGAGGCGGTCGCTCCAGTCTTCCGGTAAGTGTGCTTGATTGCGTTCGTTCCTCTGTTTTCTGTTTGTGTTTTCTTCTTCTCCCCTTTCCTTCACTACCGCGGAGGCTGCGGGGCGGTGAGGCGGTTCGCCCGCATGTGAGCTCGACCTCGGATGGGCGATGCGAGGCTCTGAGCGATGGTGGAGGCCTGCGGGGGACAACGGTTGGTTGGAGTACAACCTCATGGGCATGGAGGATGCTCACACCGAGCGCGTGGCGAGAAGGAGGAGGAGATGCGCTCAGGAGGAGGCGGTGGCGGCGAGCTGCGGAAGGCGAGGCTCTTGCGAGTTGGCGCTGGCGCGAAGGGGGCGGCCCTTGCGAGCGCAGCCCAACTCTGCGGATCGCGACCCTCGAGGTCTGGCGGACCAGAGCAAGACCCGAGGTCGAGGCGGGTGCTGCTCTGCGAGAAAGGTCGGCGCTCTCGGGGTGGAGGCCGGCTCCAGCGAGCACCGCGCGGCGAGACCCGGCTCAGCGAGGCGTGCGCTCGAGATGCTCGGTCCGCCCGCGGAGCGCTCGGCGGGGAGGCGATCCAGCTCCACGAGGCGTGTGCACTCGAGGCAGGCCACGCTTCGGCCGGCGGAGCGGCGGCTCACGGGAGTTGGTCGAGGCGTCACCGTCGAGGCCACGAGGACCCGCGGAGAAGGACGCTCGATCCTGCAGCTGCGGCGGAGGCTGGGCAGCGTCTGAGCTCGAGAAGGAGAGGAAGCGGTCGGTGAGTCGCAGCCCGAGCCTTTTGTTGTTGTTCGGGTTCGTCGAGATTTCTCGACTCACCCTCTCTCCCAGGGCGGAGCTGAGTCGGCGGGTGGAAGCTCAGGCGGCCTACACCTCGTCCCGGAGCTGGAGCTTTGGGCGGCTCGGCGTGCGAGCATCGCGAGGCGGCTGTCGGGAGCTCGTGGCGAGTCGCCCAGCTCTGGCGGCGTCGTCGGCGCATGAAGGCGCCTCGTCGCATCGAAGACCCTCGGCGTGGTGTCAACGCATTACATCGTCGACCTTGCGGTGCAGCCACAGGATATCGTCGTCGACCTTGATGATGATGGCGCGCCCGCGGTCTGCGCTGCGCTGCGGACCTTGCGAGCGTTCGAGGAAGACCTCTTCCGAATCTCGGTCCTCGAGCCCACGAAAGTAGTTGGGGAGCCCTTAGGTTGTAGATTGAGCCGGTGGCTCATGTAACAATCCACCATTTGAAGTTTGTAACTTAAGTGTGACTTTTATGTATGCGTTGTCTTTCCGTCACCTAGGCGATTTTGGGATCGATCGTTTTCGAGTAACTTGAAGGTGAAGTGGTGAGAGAGGCGTATCTGCTGGGCGTGGGCCGTTCCTAGCTCGCCCGGCTTTACCTTTTAGCTACTCGCCTGCTTTTTCTAAGCTTGGGGCATGACGCTTGGCATTTTCGGAAAAAGGTTTTTGAAAAAATGGGACCGTTTAGGGGTGCCCCCATAGTAGCCCAGGGGACTTGGTTTTCGGAGAAAGCCGAGTCTCCTTGTCTTTATTCACAACCTTAATGTATATACAACCGTAGGTGGATATGCACAAAAACAACTTGGAATTTAAGGGTAAAAGCGGCGTGGCTGTTGGATGTTCCAAGCGTTGGTGAAAACTTTCGCCTTCTCGTTCATGACTTGTATGTGCGGGCTTGAGGACCTCGGCGATGATGTATACGGCCCTTCCCACGGTGGCGTGAGCTTGTGGCGTCCTCATTCTTACTAGCCGAGTCGAGCACCAAATCTCCCTTGTTGAGGTCTCGGGGCGGACCTTGCTCGCTTGTAGCGTCGCAGGATTGGATACTTCTCGGTGTAGGACCGCCTCGTCTCGGGCCTCGTCAATGCAGTCCAACGCGTCTTCACGATCTTGTTGGTTCTGTCCCTCCTGGTAGGCCTTGATCCTCGGGGACCGTAGTCCAAATCCGTGGGGAGCACTTCGCCCGGCGTCGTAGACCGGGAAGAAGGGGTGAGCCCGTGGCCTGCCGGGGTGTGTTGAAGATCCTTGGTTTCAGGCCTTGCAAAATCATGCCGTTGGCACGCTCGACTTGGCCATTAGTCTGCGGGTGTGCCACGGTGGACCAATCCACACGGATGTGGTAGCTGTCGCAGAACTCCAAGAACTTCTTGCCAGTGAATTGTGTACCGTTGTCCGTTATGATGGAGTTGGGTACCCCAAAGTGGTGCACGATGTCCGTGAAGAATAGCACCGCCTGCTCGGACCTGAGGCTGCTGATGGGGCGGACCTCGATCCACTTCGAGAATTTGTCGATGGCCACGAGTATGTGGGTGAAGCCCCCAGGCGCCTTTTGCAAGAGCCCGACCATGTCCAGCCCCCACACGGCGAAAGGCCATGTGATGGGGATGGTTTGCAGTGCGTGAGCCGGGAGGTGGGTCTTCCAGCGTAATCGGCACCCTTGGCGGTCGCACCGCCTCGTTGGCGTCGGCGACCGCCGTCGGCCAATAGAAGCGGCCGGGCGAACGCTTTGCCACAGGGTGCGGCGGCGTGGTGACCGTGACGCATTCGCCGCGTGACGTCTGGATCAACTCGACCCCGGGGAATGGAAATGCAACAGCGCATGATCCCCGAGGCACTGCGCTTATGCACAGCTCGCCGTCGATGGACGAAGGACTTGGCCTTCACGGCGTCGCCTTGCCTCGGTCGGTCGGGAGCTCCCCCATTCTAACCATGCAAGGTACTCGTCCGCTATCCGCGGAGGGGCGGGAGGTTGTCAATCTCCATCGCCTCGGCCTCGTCCGCTGGGACCCTTGGTCCGAGGTCTTGAGTTCCCGTTCGAGGGTCCTCATCCATGGGCTCGGTGCCCGTGTGTCTCGAGGTCAGCCCGAGGCTTTCGGAGCGTCGGTGGGTTTGTCGAGGTTGACAGAGGGTTTGGCGAGGTCGCGGGCGAAGACATTCGGAGGAACGGTGATTCGCCCCGAAGCGATCTTTGCCAGCTCGTCCGCCTCCTCGTTGTACTTGCGCGTGATGTGGTTGAGCTCGAATCCAAAGAACCTGTCCTCGAGCTTGCGTACCTCGGCGCAGTACGCCTCCATCTTCTCGTCGTGGCAGCTCGCGTTTTTCATCACAGTCAATGACCGGTGAGAATCTCCCGGATGTCAAGGCGCGATGCCGAGCTCGATGGCGATCGAGGCCGCCGAGGAGGGCCTCGTACTCCGCCATATTGTTCGATGCGGGGAAGTGCAAGCGTACCAAGTGCCGCATGTGCTCCCCAAGGGGTGAAATGAAGAGCAGGCCCGCGCCGCGTTTCATCTTGAACCATCAAAGTACATGGTCCAGCACTCAGCTTGGATCTGAGGGGTGGGTAACTGAATGTCGGTCCACTCAGCTACGAAGTCTGCCAAGATCTGCGATTTGATCGCCTTTCGTGGTGCGTAGGTGAGGGCTTCACCCATGAGCTCCACGGACCACTTTGCTATCCTGCAGGGCGTCCTGATTGTGCACGATCTCCCCTAAAGGGAAGGAAGACACCACGGTGACGGGATGGGCCTCGAAATAGTGCCCAAGCTTGCGCCACGCGAGCACCACCGCGTAGAGTAGCTTTTGGATTTGGGGGTATCGCGTCTTGGTGTCTGACAACACTTCACTGATGTAGTAGACCGGCCTCTGGACTGGTCGGGCGTGGCCCTCCTCCGTTCTCTCCACTACGATGACCGCGTTGACCACTTGGGTTGTGGCGGTGACGTAGAGATACAGAGGTTCGCCTTCCTGAGGTGGGGTCAGTATTGGAGCGTGGGCGAGTGTTGCCTTTAACTTGTCGAGGGCCTCCTGGGCCTCGGCGGTCGAGAAAGCTCTTTTCAAGAAGTCGGCAGGGTAAGCCTTTCTCACCGAGACGTGAGATGAAGCGACTCAGAGCCGCGAGGCAGCCCAGGACCCTTTGTACTCCTTGGATCGCGTCGGCCCCATCCGCTCAAGGGCCGACACCTTCTCCGGGTTGGGCTCTATGCCTCGCTAGGAGACAATGTAACCCAAAAGCATGCCCCGCGGCACCCCGAAGACACATTTTTCGGGGTTTAACTTAACCCCGTTTGCTCGGAGGCAATCGAACGCAATGCGTAAGTCGTTCACCGGGTCGTCCGCCTTCCTGGATTTTACTACGATATCGTCGATGTATGCCTCAACGGTCCGCCCGATGTGATCCCCGAAAACGTGGAGCATACACCACTGGTAAGTCGCCCCAGCATTTCGGAGACCGAATGGCATCATTACGTAGCAAAACATACCGAACGGCGTGATAAAGGAGGTCGCGAGCTGGTCGGACTCCTTCATCTTAATTTGGTGATAACCGGAGTACGCATCAAGGAAGCATAGCAACTCACACCCTGCGGTGGAATCAACTATCTGATCAATCCTTGGCAAAGGAAAAGGAACTTTAGGACATACTTTATTCAAACCGGTATAGTCAATGCACATCCGCCACTTCCCATTCTTTTTCTTCACTAGTACAGGATTAGCTAGCCACACTGGATGAAACACTTCCTTGATGAACTCGGCCTCTAAGAGCTTTCGCAGCTCCACTCCAATCACCCGGCGCTTCTCCTCGTCAAATCGCCGCAGATGCTGAGAGACCGGCTTGGAGTTGGGCAGGATATCAAGTGAGTGCTCGGCGACTTCCCTCGGAATGCCCCGGCATGTCCATGGGACTCCACGCAAAGATGTCTGGCGCAGAGAAAGTCAACGAGCACCACTTCCTATTTCGGGTTGAGGGTGGAGCTGACCCTCAGCACCCTACCTTCGGGGGCACTGGGGTCGAGGGGTACGGCCTTGGTGTGCTCCGCGGCCTCTTGGTGGAGTCGAGGGCCTCGTTGGCCAGCTTCTCCAGGTCCACCACGAGGGCCTCGTCATGCGCGAGCGCCTCAGCGCGCTCAACGCACTCGACGTCACACTCGAACACGTGTTCGAATGAGGGGCCCATCGTGATGACGCCTTTGGGCCCCGGCATCTTGAGCTTCAGGTAAGTGTAGTTCGGGACCGCCATGAACTTGGCGTAGCAGGGCCGGCCAAGGATGGCGTGGTACGCTCCCCGAAACCCCACCACCTCGAAGGTGAGGACCTCCTTGCGGAAGTTGCTCGGTGTCGAAGCGGGCAGGCGGTCGATCTGCGAGGAGGCGGACTCGCTTGCAGGCCGCGGCGAACGGCGACTTGCCATGACTTGTCCAAGCCGGCCGATCCCATGAGCTCCAAGGTGGAGTACATGATGTTGAGGCTGCCTCAGTCCATCAACACCTTGGAAAACCGTGTGTTAGGATGGGGTCGACCGACAAGCGGGTCTTGCGGATTGGGATGTGATCCGGGTGGTCTTCTCGGCCACCGAAGGAGATCGTCTCCTCGCCGGTCGGTATGACGGCGCGGTAGGGTGAGCAGGGTGACCTCGGCGTTCACCCTTGCGCCGCTGACGTCATATCAATGGTGGGCCCCCCGAAGATGAAGAACACGTTCTCCACCTCTGGGAAACCATCCTTGCCCCCGTCACTCGCATCCTTCTTGGCGTTGTCCTCCTTCACTGATGGCGGACTAGTATTTCTTGAGCATGTCGCCGCTCGAGGGTTGGCGAGCGGGGTCTTGTGGTGCAGGCGGGGCTTCTTGATGTCATCAAAGACCCCACCTCAAGGGGGACCTCGAGCCCCCTTGTTGGCGGAGTCGATCGCGTTGACCTCCTCGGGGCCCTCATCTTGTTCCATGGGCTTCTTGCCCAGGTTCTTCTTGCCCTTCCGCCTGTACTTCTTGAGGGCTCCTTGGGCTTGCTACCCTCCGCGGGCACCTCCTCAGCCCGTTTGCCCTTTTTGCCATCGAAGATCGCCCCCACTGCCTCCTCGCTAGAGGTGTAGCTTGTGGCAATGTCGAACAGCTCGTTGACGCTGGTGGGAGGGTTCCGCCCCAACTCGCGCATGAGGTCCCGGCAAGTCGTGCCCTCCAAGAAGGCATGCACGACCTCGGACTCACCGACGCTCGGAAGCTCGGTGCAGCGCTTGGAGAAGCGGCGGATGAAGTCCCTCAAGGACTCACCGGCCTTCTGGGAGCAACCTCGGAGGTCCCAGGAATTCCCGGGCGCACGATGTGCCACAGAGTTGCCCTGACATCACGACCAGGTCGTCGATCGTGGATCAGGTTCGCGGGCAGGTGCTCGAGCCACATCCGCGCGGAGTCTACCAGGTGCAGCGGCAAGTTGCGGATGATCATGGTGTCGTCGGTGGTGCCGCCCATGCCCGAGCGGTGAGTCGTTGAGCCACACCCGGGGGTCCGTCTCCCCCGAGTACTTGTTCACGGTCGTCGGTGGCGCTGGGGATCGAGGCCGTGCGGATCGCTCGGCGAACACGCGTGCCCGGCTCGGCGAGCTCTTGTCCTCCGGTGTCGTATCGCCCGCCACGCCGTGGGTTGTAGCCCGTCACGATGGAGTGGCGTCTGCCTCTTCTTGTTCGAGGATGTTGCGGGCATCGCCGTCGTTAGCGCACGCGTATCCCGAATCCGATCTTTGGCGGGGTCCTCGGTTGCCTTCGTGGACGGTAGGCGCCCGGTGGAGTGTGGACCGATGCCTCACGGTCGTCCCGCCGCCACCAACCTTCGTGGTGATGGCGCATGCGGGGCATGCGGGCTTTCGGCTTCTGCCGCGCAGCTCGATGAGAACTGCGCCTCGCGGCGCGTTACGTCCTCGGTCGATGGCTCGGGCATGGCCCGAATCAAAGTCAGTCACCACGAGCCACGAGCTGGCCCTTGCCGGTTTGGCATCTCGTCACGTCGGTGCGCGTTGATGCGCTCGCGAGCCGCGACCGCGCGCGCTCCACGGTCGAGGGCCGGTCCCTCTCGAGTGTGGCCTTCGGTGCCGCATGCTCGTGCTCTGCGTTCGCCGCCTCCGCTCTGGGAGGCCATCTGCGCGGCAGCCGGTCGAACGGCGTGGCTTCGCCCCGCGTGAGTGAGCCCACATTGTTGCGGATGCTCGCCGCTCCGCCCTCGCCTTCTCGCCCTCGGAGGCGGCGAAGCATTCGAGTGGGATCGTAATCCCCCTCGGAGTCGTCGGAGCGGTGAGGCGATGAGTTCTTGGGCCGGAACCGCCTGAAAGCGTCGGGGTCCCGTGGTCAGTAGTCCCACTCGGCGCCGCCCGTGCCGTACTCTCGCCGTCGGTGTCGCGGTAGGACTCGTCGGGCGAGGTGATGACAAGGTTCTGGATGGACATATAGGGGTGGTCCGGAAGGTCCTCGTACGCAGCCAGGTCGGTGCCGGGGCGAAGAATACGCCATGGTGGCGCTGCACATCCCGGTGGGGTATCGTGGCTGTGACCACCCTTCTCGCGGGCGCAGTGGAGTTCGCGGTGGAAGTGCGTCGCCTTGCTGCCCGGCGGTGAGCTCGGCTTCCCGACCCCAGGAGCCGTTCGCCGCTTGGCGTCGCGCCGTCTGCGCTCGCGTGGCGCTTCCCAACGCTTGCGGCGTCGGGGGGAGGGAACACGCTGGCATTGGGGCTGCGTCCGGTGGCGCCCGCGCATCCCCTGAGGATGCGCATGTGGTAGCCGTTGCGATCGCTGGTAGTGGATGCTCCCAAACGGATCTCGAATCCGGCCGAACGAGTCGGATTCGCCCAGCGGGCCTCTCGGCGTCGCTCGGTGGCGGTCACCATCGAGAGTGGGTTGGATGATCACGCAGGCCCTACTACCGGCGCCAGCGTCGGTGTCCGGATTAGCACCGGTACCAACTAGTGATTTGCGCTGAGATCAGCTCCTCGATGGTCGGTGCTAGCTAAGATGACACGGGGTTTATCCCGGTTCCGCCAGCGGACGTCAGCCGGTGTGTGCTTCGCACTTGTATTAGCTTGCCGGTGTGCTGCTGTAGAGGGGCTACAAGCACGGTGGGAGGAGGAAATTCCCCAAGTCCCGACTAAGTGATTGAGGCAAGTGCCAATATCTAGAACAAGGTGGTGAGTTGTGCGGTGAGCGTGTTGCGTCTCTCCTGCAGGCTCCGCCTCTCCCTTTTATAGGCCAAGGGAGGCGGTTCTGGTCTTTGCCACAGCCGCAGCAGGTGGCGTACTAATAAGTATGGCGCTTGTCTTGTCCAGCGTCATGGTTCCGCGAGTTGGTGGCGCCCCTCGGCTTCCGGTGTGGCGGCGTCATTGTGACCTCGCTTTGACTTGTGGCCCCCGCTGAATCGAGGCCTATCCGCCGGAGGAAGGACGAGTTGGTGGCGCGGGACGGCGCGTCATCGGCTTGTCCGCCTGATGTGCGTGTGTCGCCGCGATGGCGGGGATGGTGGCGGTGATCAGATGGCCGCCCACGCCGGCGATTACCATGCGCGCTGGCGAGAGCGGAGTTGTGGACGCGCGCCCGCTGTGCGGCGTCGCGTGCGTCGCTCGTCCGTACACCTTCGAGGTGCCCCATGCCTTCTCGAGGTCTCGCCTCGAGGGAGGGGCAGGTTGCATAGTGATGCAAGCAATGACCGTTGGCATGTCCGCCCAGGCAGCACGGCCCGCGATTAGGAATGGCCGCGGCGTGGCGGGTTAGGCCGCCTTGGTGCGTGTCGGCCTCGGACCATGTCGGGCAGCGTGGGAAGGTTCCCTTGACTTTGGCGTCCGCCCGTGGGGCGGGCATTAATGCTGCCGGGCGGCGGCGGGGCGGTCCGTGAGGGGTCCGAACCCCTCGGGCGAAATCCGCTCGAGGGGGCCCCGGCGCGTGGATCCGCTCGAGGCCGGAGCCCCTCGGCGAGGCGGAGATCCGCTTGTTTAACGAGGGTGATTATCCCCTTAGTTAGGGGATTCCTAATGACCGCCCCCGACAACCGCCGTCTGTGGAGCTCTAAGTTGCCGGAGTCCCCCTGTTGTTGGTGTGCCGGGAAGGTCGACGCGTGTTTCGCTCATCCGGTGTTTCTTGTTGTTGCCGTAGTGGTCGGAGCCGGCCGAGCTAGGTGCCGCCGCTAGGCGTGCTCTCGCCACGCCGCCGCCATGGAGTTCTTAGCTCCTACTGGGAAGCTTTGGTTCGGAAAGCCCTGTGTGTTCTTTGACCCGATGAAGCTCCTGGTGCTTCTTGTTACCACCGTTCGCCCTGTTAAGCCGCCGCCGCAGCAGACAAGAAGCGCCGCCGTCGTCGCCGCTGCTCCCGGCCGCTTGCCTAAACCGCCCAAGGTTTTCCTTGTTGAGTTGTGTCGAACCTTCAGCTTGTCATCGCCAGAGACCTTGCCGCCGGCGAGAACGCCGACAATCTTCGCTCTAGGGACCCTTTGGTAAGGTTTCGAGGACCTATTTGTAAACCTTAGGGACCTGTTTGCAAACCTAGGGGCCTGCGTGTAAGAAAAGTGTTTTCGCCAGGGGGTTCGGGTAAATTTGATTAGGAAGTTTAGAATTAGATTTAATTCAGTTTCTTCCCTAAATTCCTATAATTTGTAGAAATGTTCAAAAAAATTAGCAAACCCAACTTCTCTAGGTTTTTTTCTTTTCCTTTATGCATCAAAGCTCTTAAACCCTAGGAAAAATAATAAAACTATTAAATGTTTATTTAATACCTTTTAATTAAAAAGGTGTTAAGTAAATACTTAATAATTACAAAAGTATAAAAACTTGAATAATGTTTATTACAAATGCTTGTTTAGCCCATAAGATCTAAGTTTTGAGATAGAAAATAATTATGAAACCCTTTTCTTTAATAAAAGAAAGTGCTTAAGATAAGTTAGTAATTAAAAAAATGTGGGTTAAGCCTTTTTGGGTAGTGTCGTGTTGGCTTGCAACTTTATCATGAAGATGAAGTTGTGTGGCCTCTCTTTTGAAAAGTTTCGCATTCTAACTATGACTTGCATACTTCTGTAGGTTTGAAGCTGCAGAGGTGGAGTACAGGGAGGTACCCGAAGAGCAGGAGTATGAGAAGGTTCTCGAGATGGTTTACGTGACTGAAGGCTTTTCTGATGATACTAACTTAGTCAGGACCCAAGGCAAGCCCGGAGCATCTATACCTATTAATTTCAGTAAATGCTATTCATGACAAATTTATTGATTATTTCATGATTGTGCATTAGATCTAGGAGTTGATTGAAACCCATTCTCTTATGCATGATCAATCCTTGTTTTAGGACATCTTTGCTCCTGTTTAAAATATTTAGTAAGTATTTATGCTTAGCCTAGCTTAGTCGTTACTTAGAAGTAACTCTACCTTATTTAACTAAGGTTAATTTGGTTCTCTCATTATGCAAGGAAAAAGTTTGATTTTGATTAGTGGGCAGAAGCTAGTGACAGTAGTTTATAATTTTCACCGGTCGTGGTTTTAACTGTTTATCAAGTGATCTTTACCTGGTTGCTTACTGGGTATGGGACCAGCAAAGATTGGCGTTAATCGTGTCGTAGATTGGAAATGGTTTGTACCTGTGCTTGGCGAGCAGGAGAAGGGCAGGGGCGTAGCCTGAAACTCACATAGGTGATCAGGTCAGACGTGGGGTCCCGTGTGGGGGTGCACCTTTGGGTTCGAGTAATTCCAGTTTCGATCCTCGAATACAATTGATTGCCAGGTTGTTGCATGCGTCATGTGTCATGTCGTGGGTAATTAGGTATCTCCTGCCGGATGTAAATCGATCTGGATCAATTCTCGATTATGAATGTGCTTGATCACTGTTAGGCATCGTTGTTAATCATGCTCGGGAAATGAAGTATTTCTTGATATATCTGCTGTTTGAGTAGTACAACTTGGATGGAAAATATTTTTGTAACCTAGATGCTAAGGAAAACTAAATTAAATATAAATCACAAAATAAAGATGAATTTTTAGTAAGCTCTTTTGCAAAATGGTGAGTCATCCAGTCCACTAAAAAGCATAGCATACTCCTTGATGATATCTATTTATACTGGTTAGTCGGGTCAGTCTTGCTGAGTACTTTCGTACTCAAGGTTTCCCCCTTTTGTTGTTTTCAGAAGCGCTGAAGAGGAGGTCCTGAAGAACTAAGTATTTGAAGAGTCTCTAGATGCTTAGTGTGAGAACTTAGTTGTTAGTGACCGCTTACAGGATTATTTGGTTTGAATTCTATAGAATGGTTTAACTTGCATTTAAGTTTATTTCAATCTACTGATGTAATATTTCGTACCTTATGTATTTATATAGTGTGTAAGAGTTGTTGATGTTTTCCCATCGTGAAAGCGATCTTGATGTATGACTATGATCGTGGATGATTCGGGTTGTCCTGAGGACACTCGACGGACTACCGGATTTGAACTAGTTTAGGTACATCATTGCATAATTAATGTTCAACGGTGATTAAGCGCAGCCAGTTTAAGTGGGACTGTTCCGCCCCATCGGCTCGGGTCTCATTGCCGGGATGCGCCACCTGTCAACTCGAGTGCTTGGCTTTTGGCTCGTCGTCTGTGATTAGTGTGATGTAACGATGACCTCACCGTCACCGCCATGCATGAGCATGACACAGGCATGGCATGCGTGACTCTCTCAGCCTCAGCCCCTTTCCTTGGGATCGAGTTGGTTTCCTTTTCTTTCTGCTGCTAGCTCGTGAGTTGCAGCAGCACAAAACACAAGTCATCACGGTAGGTCCGGGGCACATGGCAACCGCATGGCACGTACTAGCTCATCTGCCGCCACGTACATACACATGCGCGCGGACATATATGGAGTTTGGCCAAGAGCACTCACTCTCCATTATTCACAATGAAATTGAAGTTTGGTCCACGCATGTGTGTGCTGTACGTCTGATCGATAGATGACCATTGTTGCAAAATTCAAGGATCACTGTTTATAAAAATGTGTGTGTGTCTATAAAATGGTCAGCTATCAGATGAGATCAGATCACTGTCGAGTGGCAGGGGCAGAGAGAGCAGCAAACGTAGCACAGAAGCGATGGCTCCTCGTGTCGCCGCCGCAGTGGCGCTACTAGCTGCTGCCCTCCTCATCTGCGGCGCCGGCGCCGGCGACGTCGGGCAGCCGCCGGTGGCTCATGGCCTGTCCTTCGACTTCTACAAACGGAGCTGCCCCAAGGCGGAGGCCATCGTGCGGAGCTTCGTGCAGGACGCGGTGCGCAAGGACGTCGGCCTCGCCGCGGGGCTCCTGCGGCTCCACTTCCACGACTGCTTCGTGCAGGGCTGCGACGCCTCCGTCCTGCTCGACGGCTCCGCCACCGGCCCCGGCGAGAAGCAGGCCCCGCCCAACCTCACGCTCCGCCCCTCGGCGTTCAAGGCCATCAACGACATCCACGACCGCCTCAACAGAGAGTGCCGTGGCGCCGTCGTCTCCTGCTCCGACGTCCTCGCGCTCGCCGCACGCGACTCCGTAGTCGTGGTGATCTGTGCTCCTCCTCTGCTCTGTTCTGCTACCCACCTCTGCAGCTTACATTAATTAATTTTACCAACACACAACACCTGCTCATGCAGTCGGGAGGGCCGAGCTACCGGGTGCCCCTGGGCCGGCGCGACAGCCCCAGCTTCGCGACGCAGCAGGACGTCCTCGGCGGCCTTCCGCCGCCGACGGCCACCGTCCCGGCGCTCCTCGGCGTGCTGTCCAAGATCAACCTGGACGCCACCGACCTGGTGGCGCTCTCCGGCGGCCACACCATCGGGCTCGGCCACTGCACCTCCTTCGAGGGCCGCCTCTTCCCGCGGCCGGACCCCACCCTCAACGCCACCTTCGCCGGCCACCTCCGGCAGACCTGCCCGGCCATGGGCACGGACCGGAGGACGCCGCTGGACGTGCGCACGCCCAACACGTTCGACAACAAGTACTACGTGAACCTGGTGAACCGGGAGGGGCTCTTCACCTCCGACCAGGACCTCTTCAGCAACCCGGCGACGAGGGCCATCGTGGCCAAGTTCGCGCAGAGCCAGAAGGCCTTCTTCGACCAGTTCGGACCCTCCATGGTGAAGATGGGGCAGATCAAGGTGCTCACGGGGTCGCAGGGACAGATCCGAACCAACTGCTCCGCGCGCAACGCCGGCACCGGCGGCAACAACATGCCATGGTCCATCCTCGAGGATGCAGAGAACCTCGTCCTCTAGGCCACGGACGGAGTCGCCGTGGTTAGGAGTTGGGTGTGACTAGTTGCTAATGGGCGGCTTAGCCGTGGTCAGTGTGTGTACGTGGGTACTAATGTATATGTTGACAGCAGGCCGGGCCTCAAAAGCATGTAGCTTGTTGGGGAAATAAAGTGACCATGCATGGCAGAAATCAAAGTAGCTACTACTACCTCTAAATTGAGCAGATCAGCGTCATCTATAAATGGACGGAGAGAAAAAAATTTCTAGGAAAAAGTACTAAAGATTCAAGACATCTAGACTGGCAATTGTATCTTTGTATCCATGTTAATACAGTACAAGCTAAAAAGATACAATTACTAAAGATTGAAGACGTCTAGACTGGCAATTGTATCTTTGTATCCATGTTAATACAGTACAAGCTAAAAAGATACAATTACTAAAGATTCAAGACGTCCAGACTGGCAATTGTATCTTTGTATCCATGTTAACACAGTACAAGCCAAAAAGATACAATTACTAAAGATTCAAGACATCTAGCCGGCTAGCAATTGCACTACGTATTTGTTCTGCGCACTCCAATCAACGTTGACGACACTAGCAATTGTATCTCCATGTTAACACAAGCCAAGGTAGAGAAAAGAGACAAATACTGCAAGTTTGAAGAAAGAAAAACATGTAACCATCGTTGATTAGAGCAACTCCAAGAGACTAGCTAAAATCTTAACTAAATTTAGAGTTTTATAAGACATGTAAAAAAATAAAAAACTTCATAACAAGAAGGTAAACCGACAGACTCTTCAAATTCTTTAGCTATCTGTAGTCAAATTACTCTTCCAACAACACTGATGCCTATGACCCACTCGTCATTCCCCACCAGGGATGGATCTAGGAATAAATTTAGGAGGGTTTTCTCCTTCTTCCTCTAGCCCTCCTTTCCTTTCTTCGCTCACCAAATTGTAAGAAACCAGTGAAGTTCTATTGGATTTCCAGCGGTAGGGGACTCGAGCCCCGCCCGCCCCACCGCTGGATCCGTCACTGTTCCCCACTCCACCTTATCCTCATCCTCTCCATCTCCTCCCCAGCCCCTCCACCGTTGCTTCCTCCTCCGTTCCCCGAGCCAGCCACCGGTGGCCGGCGCCGGAGCTCCCTCCTTCGCCCCCGAGACCGGCGGTCGGTGCCTCGTCCTCCGCCCCCACAGCGAGCTCCTCCTCCTCTCCCAAGCCCGACACCGGTGCTTTCTTCTCCGCCCCCGTGCTCGACGCCGGCTCCTCGTCCTCCGCGGCTCCGTCCCCGCGGCAAGCTCCTCCTCCTCTTCCGCGGCGCAGGTTTCTTGTGCGCCGCCGCTGCTCCTTCCCGCACCGACGACCGCGGCGCATCTTCCTCCACCCACCTCCCTGTGGCGCATCTTCCTCCCCAGCAGAATGACGCGGGCGGCCGGCAGCGCAGGTGTGAGCACATCCTCGCCGGTGGCCTGGTGCGGCTCGGCGTTCTCCTCTTCTACCTCCCCGTGGCGCAGGCGGTCGGCCGCGTCGTTGTCGGTCGCGCTCGGCTCGCCGCCCTCCTCATCCACCATGCGTGCGCGCCTCCACGGCCCCGCCACCATCCACGCTTCCCCTCGCCGCCGTCGGCCCGAGAGCCAAACCAGTGCTGCTCCTCGTCGTCGTCAGCCCGGGAGCCGAGTCGCCGACGTGCGAGTCATCCCCTTCAACGCCTCCTCCGCGACATCCCCGCGCGGGCGGTCGGCACCTCCTCCGCGGCATCCCCGTGCAGCCGGCAAGCGCCTCCTCCGCGGCAGTCACGCGCGCGGCGGACAGTTCCTCCTCCGCGGCATCCCCGTGCGGACGCATCCTCCATGAGTTCGCGGCAGCCCGACGCGGCTCGGAGTCCTCCTCCACCTCCCCGCGCGCGTGGGCAGTCGGCGCAGAACTAGATTTTGGCGCGAGGAGAAGGGCAGGAGGATCAATGCGCGCGGAATCCGGCGCTATTGCGAGCCGGCCGCGCTCGCCACAGTTCGCGAGCGGATGGGGGATTATGGCGAGGAAGATAGCGATTCTGGAAACAAGCGAGGCTGTTGGAAAGGTTCTTTTGATGTTTTTTCTATTTTTTAGAGATGAAAAAGGATATAAAGAGGCTGTTGGAGTTCTCTTACAGCAATAGAAGGCATCGGATACGGGACATGTCATGCCCTGTAAACCAGCTGGCGTTGCTATTTTTGCATTACGACGTTTGGAAAGACAGACAAAATTAAGACAGCTAGACGACCAAGGCATGCAAGAGATGGTAAGATAAGGTGCCTCGACGATCGATGTTTACCAATTCCAGGATCACCTAGCTCGCCATTCTTGGTGCCCGGCTCCTGAGGCTGCTGTAATTTTCCTTTTTTGTTTTGCTTTGTGTTTGTTGGTTACCTAGTTCGAATTGTAGGGTCGCTGCGTGTACTTGTGTCACTCTTTCTCTCTTAATCAAAAACGTAATTCGCACGTCTTAAAAAAAATTCCAAGATCACACTACACTGCAGCGGCAAAACCCAATCACTACAGGAAACCGCGACTTTGCCGTGAGCCGGATACTGACTTTGCCATGAGCCGTTCTCGGCGAAGGGCTCACGGCAAACATCTTGACGGCAAAGGGGTTTTTTTTGTCGTGAACCACACCTTGGGCTCACGGCAAACATTTGCTGTGAGTGTTATTCCGCTCTCGGCAAAAAATTTCTTTTGAATAAAAAAATACGGCCGGGCACCGTGGCCCCACCAACCGACCGCCGCGGCCCCACCACCCCCAACCTCCATTCGTGCCACCGCCACCTCCAACACCTGGACCTGGCCACCGCCGCCACCAGACCGCCACCACCACCTCCAACACCTGGACCTGGCCACCACCATCATCAGATTCACCACCGCCACCACCCACACCACGCCGCGCCACCACCACCCACACCACGCCGCCGCACCACCACCACCACCCGCGACGGGATTCAGATGCCAGAGCCCCACAGGAGAGAGAAAGAAAAGGAGGGTGGAGAGAACCTGTGCCCCGCCGGATCTAGATGCCACCGCCGCACCACCACCTCTGCCACCGTCGGATCTAGCTGCCCTTCAGCCGGCGCATAGGAGGAGGAGGCGAGAAGGCGGCTGTAAAAGGGTGGAGGAGGTCGTGCTGGCGCAAGGGTGGAGGAGGTCACGCCGCCGCCGTCCCCATAGATCCGCCGCCAAGACACCCCACACTGCTCCTCACCGTCGGTGAGGGGCGAGCAGATGGGGGAGGGAAGGGGAGGTAGAGGAGGGGGCGGCGTCGGTAGAGGAGGTGGAGAAGAGGAGGGGAGGTATAGGAGGGCGAGGGAGGCGAGGCGACGGGGGCGAGGGAGGAGGTGTCTGCACGACGGGGCGAGGGAGGAGGCGTGGTTTGGCCCAATGGGAGAGGTGGGGGAGTTAAATACATGTAGCGGGGTTAATGTACCGCGACTGGGCCGATTTTGTGTTTGACGTGAGCCCTATAACTGGCTCACGACAAAGAAATTTTTGTTCAAAAAATACAGCAAACACATTTAATTAATTAAATATAGCAAATAAATACTAAATGATGCCAAATTTTAACACAGTGTACCACATGTTGTGTGTGAAAAGTAGAAAAGTTTTGAATTCAAATTCAAATTTCAACATCACTGTGCCTACAAATCTACACTTTCTTTCTTAACTATATGAAACTTCTTCGGAGATGTTCGGTTTGTAAGAAATGTACATGACAAAATGTGCAAAACACATTTAATTTTTTACTATAACCTCCGTGTATGATATCATAATATATTGATAAATTTCATAATTTTTAGACTTCATTTGTGTTTTTTAGAAATTTAAAATCATCGACACGCGCGTCTTTGATCATGTTTCCCGAACAAGATGTTCGAAATTTCTTTTGATTTTATGGCTAAGGTCTCAAATTTGGCTAAATAACATGAATATAATTTTTTTTACTTATTTTCTTCTATTATTTTAATCAGTTACAGGTCAAATTTGACTTTATTCAAAAAAGCTTGAAATGCAATTAATTAGTTAAATATAGCAAACAAATGCAAAAATGTGTCAAATTTTAACATGGAGTACTGCATGTTGTATGTGAAGAGTATAAAAAATTTTGAATTCAAATTCCAATTTGAACGTCACTTTGCCTACAAACATAACCGCTTCCTTCATAACTCTAAGAAACTTCTTCGGAGATGTTTCGATTTCTAAGCATCGTGCGTGAAAAATGTGTGAAACTCACTCAATCTTTTACCACAACCTCCTTGTATGATGTCATGAGATATTGACAAATTTTATGATTTTCAGACTTCATTTGCGTTTTTCAAAATTTCAACATCATTCGGGTGCGCATTTGTATCGTGCTTCCTCGACAAGATTTTGAATTTTTTATTTTATTTTATGAGTAAGGTCTCAAATTTGACTAAATATCATGAATATCATTTTTTCACTAATTTTTTAATATTATTTGAATGAGTTACATTTCAAATTTGATTTGATTCAAAAAATGTCTGAAATGAAATTAATTAGTTAAATATAGCAAACAAATGCAAAAATGTATCAAATTTTAACATGGAGTACCACATGTTGTATATAGAAAGTAGAAAAAATTTAAGGTATAGAAGATTTAAAAATTGTATTAAAAATCTACGAAGGTGTTTTGAGATGAGAAAAAGGATTTTTTTTCCGCCGGCCAAAGAAGAACTCACGACAAAATTAGGATTCACCGTGAGCCTGGAATCTGGCTTATGGCAAAAAGCTATTTGCCATGAGCCTCGAGACCGGCTGCCGTGTTGGGCCTCAAGCTCACGGCAAATAGCTTTTTTGCCGTGAGCCAAGATTTTTGCCATCAGTTTGCCTCTTGGCCGTCGGCAAAAAGGTATTTTGCCGTGAGCCCGACTTTTGGCTCACGACAAAGCTCGGGGCTCACGGAAAAAAGTCAGTTTCCGGTAGTGAATGTAGCAATTCGCCGATTCCCTTCCAATGTGCTCGTACGTATAAAAGAATAAATACATAGAATGAAGATAAAATGTTAAATATCGAAAACAAAGGTATAATTATGTCAAATTTTAGCATGTAGTTTCTAGAGATGTGTTTGGAAGGAAGAAAAAGTATAGAGAGGAATGGACAGAAGGTTTTAAATATTTGCCGATAGTAGTGATTTTACTCATGGCGAACTCATTGTTTGCTGAGAGTCGTTGGAAAGCTCACGACAAACACCAATATTTGCTGAGAGCGTCAAATTATGCCGTGAGCCCCTCCTGCGGCTCTCGGCAAATGAGTGGGTGGACCCACGTGTAGCCCCGTGTGTGCTGTGGGTTTGCCTAGAGCCTTATATCTGGCTCTCGGCAAACATGTGGGCGGGCCCACATGCAGTCCCGTGCGGTTGTCATGTGGGGCACCTCCTCCGTTTGTCGAGAGCGTCGGTGTATGCCGTGAGCCCCCCTTTGGCTCACGGCAACCTAGACGGTCCAGCCAAATGCCCGCTAAGTTGCTGTGAGTAGGGATGGCAACAGGTCGGGTTTGGATCAGGTGGAGTGTCTGGGCACCCAAAATTGAAACACGAACTTAAAATCCGAAACCGACCCGAACACCGATTCGGGTAAAAAATTTGTGCCCAAAACGGAACCCGCAGATATCCGAAACCCGATTGGATACTCAAAACCCACTTCGTATGACAACATATGAAGATCAATGATGACTTTTATAAACATATGCACAATTAATTTTTCAACCAAATATGAGATGAGTTGACTCCGTCCCCAAAATCAGAGGTGCAACCAAACAATGAGATGAGTGGGTTCAGCCCAACCAAAAAAACTGGATTGGATCCAACCCAACCCACAAACCAACAATATTTTTTTGTCATACCAAATCAGTACAATCCACCAACCAGCAGTCAGCCCTCGGTATTTTTCTTTCATAACCAATCAGCCAACAACCACCAACCAGCCGCACAAAACATCAATTTGTGAGGTTCGCATGCTTGAAAGTATGAAACCAAAGACTTGATTAATTGGGAGAGGGGAGGAATATAATAAGTTGTGCGTAATCTTGATAAGGCTCCTTCAATGGTACCAACTCACCTAGGAGTAGCTTATAAGCATGTCACATCACATTTTTACTCATGTCACGTGGGATAGAAAGAAGTACTAACATATACTCCTTCCGTCCCAGAATGATTGTCGTTGTTGGTTTTCGTACCACAAGTTTGACCGAGTTTGTATAAAATATGTGCAATATTTAAATTATGAATAAATTTTGTAAAAAAACTAGATTCAAATATGTATCTAATGATATTAATTTTATACCATAAATATTAATATATTTTTGTATATATTCAGTCAAACTTGTTTCTCGAGAAGCGAAAACGACAGTCATTTTGGACGGAGGGAGCAGTAGTTTCCTACACACATCCCTATATCATTAGGATTGACATGTGAGGCTTTATGAATATAAGAGATAGTTGTTGTATCTGATTGTTGAAGAACGTACTCCTGTCTCATGCCAGGATGCGCTACCTGTCAATATGGCGACTCGAGTGCTTGGCTTGGCTCGTCTGTGATGAACTGATGATGACCTCGATCGCTCACCGCCATGCATGGCCGGCTCTCAGCTACCTAGCTTTGCTGACACAGCACCTTGGGATCCGAAACTTGTTCTTTTTCTGCTGCTCGTGACTGGCGGGATGGAAATTACAAGGCTTGCAAAGTTTGCACTAAAAAAAAAATACAAGTACCATGTATCGGTCGTATCGGATGTTTGAGCTGATTAGAAATGTTAAACGTAAATTAATAATAAAAACATATGTCATAATTGCCGAGTGAAATCGCGAGATAAATTTATTAAACATATTTAGACCATAATTAAACAATACAGTATCATACTACCATAAACATGTGTTAATGCTAACTTAATTATGTTTAATAATAGATTCATCTAGCGAATTGTAGTCATCTGTGTAATTAATTTTATAATTAGATCATGAGTTCTCCTTATCATCTCAAACCTTGTAAAGTTTCTCACTGGAAATGCCATGCAGCAGCACAAAACAAGTCATATGCATGGAACAAAACTGAATAATTGGACAAGTAAGACAGTGCAGGCATGCACCGGCAAATAAATGGACTTTATAATTAGCACACCGATCTCACATGGCTCAAGAACTTTCCTGTAAATAAGCAGCAAGCACTTTGTAAATAGCATGCATGACGTGGAGGCGTTCACTTGCAAACACTGCTTCGTTCACTGATGAGTGATGACTCACCGTAACACACGTACTATACTGCCAGCAGAGCTATATCATTGACCCATCATCGCAAGGCAAGAGAAGAGTAGCATGGCAGCCGCATGCATGGCACGTGGTACCTCATCTGCCGCCACGTACATATATACGGACATGGATCGAGTTTGGCCAAGAGCACTCACTCCACCCACAAAATTAGTTGAAGTATATAGCTCAAAAACGGATGCGCAAATAAGCTTGGTCCGCGCATATATATTCAAGTTAAGAAAATTGCGTCGTACGTCCGTCGTGTCGTGTGTGTATAAAATGGGCAGCTATATATCAGATCACTGTTCGTTGTGTTGCGCTCTCGAGTAGGAGTAGTGGCTGGCAGAGAAGCGAACCGAGCGACATGGCTCCTCGTGTCGCGGCTACGGTCGCTGCCCTCCTCCTGATCGTCTGCGGCGCCGCAGCCTCTGCCGACGTCGGGCAGCCGCCGGTGGCTCCCGGCCTGTCCTTCGACTTCTACAAGCGAAGCTGCCCCAGGGCGGAGGCTGTCGTGCGGAGCTTCGTGCAGGAGGCGGTGCGCAAGGACGTCGGCCTCGCCGCGGGGCTCCTGCGGCTCCACTTCCACGACTGCTTCGTCCAGGGTTGCGACGCCTCCGTCCTGCTCGACGGCTCCGCCACCGGCCCCGGCGAGAAGCAGGCGCCGCCCAACATCAGGCTCCGCCCCTCCGCCTTCAAGGCCATCAACGACATCCACGACCGCCTCAACAGAGAGTGCGGTGGCGCCGTCGTCTCCTGCTCCGACGTCGTCGCGCTCGCCGCACGCGACTCTGTAGTCGTGGTCTGTCGGCGCTCATCTGTTCTACCCCTTTTATTTTAGCACGCGTGCATGCTCTGCAGCTTAATTGATTTTTACCAACAGTATATCTACCTGCTGATATGCATGCATGCAGTCGGGAGGGCCTTGCTACCGGGTGCCCCTGGGCCGGCGCGACAGCCCCAAGTTCGCGACGCGGCAGGACGTCCTCGGCGGCCTCCCGCCGCCGACGGCCACCGTCCCGGCGCTCCTCGGCGTGCTGTCCAAGATTAACCTGGACGCCACCGACCTAGTGGCGCTCTCCGGCGGCCACACCATCGGGCTCGGCCCCTGCACCTCCTTCGAGAACCGCCTCTTCCCGCGCCCGGACCCGACCCTCAACGCCACCTTGGCCGGCCACCTCCGGCAGACCTGCCCGGCCAAGGGCATCCACCGGTGGACGCCGCTGGACGTCCGCACCCCCAACACGTTCGACAACAAGTACTACGTCAACCTGGTGAACCGGGAGGGGGTCTTCACGTCCGACCAGGACCTCTTCACCAACCCGGCGACGAGGCCCATCGTCGCCAAGTTCGCGCAGAGCCAGAAGGCCTTCTTCGACCAGTTCGGGCCCTCCATGGTGAAGATGGGGCAGATCAAGGTGCTCACGGGGTCGCAGGGACAGATCTGCACCAACTGCTCCGCCCGCAACGTGCCATGGTTCATCCTCTGATCGAGAGCCTCGTCTTCTAGTTCTAGGCCACCACACACTTGGTTCTAGTGTGGCTGCACGCTCTCGTGCCATGGACGGACTCTCGCCGTGGTTGCTGATGGGAGGCTTAGCCGTGGTCGATCAGATCAGTGTGTACTAATGTTGACAACAGGCGACCAAAAGCATGCATGTACGTAGCTTGGAGGGGAAATAAAGCTAGCACTATTTTCATCTTACTACTGTCGGGTTCTAAATTTTGTATCGGATCGTGTGTCGGACCCGGATGGTTGACACAGGAGACACGAGTTTATACTGGTTCGGGCCTCCTAAGAGTAATATCCTACGTCCAGTTTCGAGTGGTCGTGTTCTTATGCGGGGATGTCTGTAGTAGGGGTTACAAACTAGTTGATCGAACAGCCCCTCAAACAGTTGCACTGCCCCCCCCCCCTTTTATAGACGCAAGGGTGAGGGGCAAAGAGGGAAAACAAATATATGCTACAGTGCTACGTTATTGAGAAGTCTTTTCCTATGTCGATGTTCATCAGGAAGCATTGAAGGGCGCTGAGCTGTAGTGGCGTTGGCAACTGCCGCGTGTGCGGTGACACCTTCTCCGAGTTCTTCCTTAGATGACTCAGCTCCCTTGAGAGTTGATTAGGCCCGCCACGTTATGGCCTGAGTGTAGGTAGGCGTCGCCCGTAGATGGTAATTGAGTACCTGCTCTGACGGGGTGGTGTGCAGCAGGGGTTGGACGGGACGGGCGTGTTGGAAGACCTGGCGGGTGCAGTGAGGCATTACGGCTCTGCCGAGCAGGCCGCCCTCGCCCGCCAGGGGTGTTTGCATGGCGTGGAGAACCGGAGCCTTGCGTGTCGTCCCGGTGAAGTTTGAGCGTCGGGGCAGCGCCACGTTCGTGTGGGGCCTCTGATCCCGCGCTCCGACCTCTACGTGTGGGCCCGCCCTGGTCGGAGAGAAACTACTGTGCGGTCAGTAGTCGGAGACGGAGACCACTCGTGCGAACGGATAGTCGGAGGCGAGGCGGAAAGTACTCGTGTGAGGTGGAGAGTAGTCGTGCGAGGCGGAGAGTAGTCGTGCGAGGCGGAGAGTAGTCGGAGACAAGATGTCTTGTCGATGAGGGTCTTGACGAAGATCTGCATCCCTCCCTGTCCTGGATCTTAACCTTGACATTGTCAATGGTGTCAGAAGACTGCATCTCAAGAGTGATTATCTCGTTGCTTAGGGGGCCCTAATCTGGACCCTCGTCAACTACCAATTCGGCCTTGAATAAGATATGCTCTAGAAAAAGAGAAATCTTTTTTCCTTAGAAAAAGAGAATTTTTTCTTTTTAAAAAAAGAAAAGCTATAGCTCATCCATGTGATTTGGAACTCCTCATCACACAAATTTTTCTTCACTTCCATCTTCATCTCCACCCTTCTTCTTCTCCAACTTCGGCAAACTCCGGTGAGGTTAGGATTTGGGTTAAGATTCTGGTGTTAGAGATTTCGAGGTTAGAGGTTTCGCGTTGCCGGGGGGCTGCTGCTCACCGCCAGCCATAGAGGGAGGGCCGGCGGGGGCACCGGACAATGGTTGGGGCCAGCGTTGGGACAGGGAGTCGACAGAGGAGGCGACGACGGTGAGAGACCGAGAGAGGCCCGACGGCGGGAGAGAGGACGAGGGCGGAGGAGGGAAGGTGACGTTTGGTGGGAGGCCTCGCCGGCATCGTCTCCGACGCTGATGAGCAGGCCGACGGCAGACGGCGAGGCAGAGGAGGGATATTTCACATGGATGATGGATAGAGACTATCTAAAAAAACTACCAATGATTCAAGACTATTTGTTTTGCGCACTCCAATCAACACTGACAACACTAGCAATATAATTGTATCTCCATGTAGAAAAAGAGATAAATACTTATCTATACTATAAGGAGCGAAAACAATTGAAAACAATTCTCACCCAATTTGGGCCGCCTTACCCCTCACGTCGGACCCACCCGTCATCTAATTGTTGGACCAAAAAGGTGGAACAACCATAAAAATCGTAATTTGGGGAGCGTTTCTGCCAAAAATGAATTATTTTTCTCACCCACCTCGTATGTCCCGCTCGCCTATACCCACGTCGGGCCCACACCCACCCGCCCGCCCGTCATGCCCCCCACCCACCCGCGTATCGGTCCCGTCCCGTCCCGTCTCGTCGCTGTCTTCTGCTTCTATTGGAACGTAACGTCCGCGGCATAATCACGACCTGACGTGCCGACAAGTGGGACCAACACCCTTCCTCTCGCACCCGCCCGCCGCCCGAATAGAGCCACGCCTCTCGCCACATCACCATCTGCGCCGCGATCCTTCCCCGTGTCACCGCCTCGCCCCTGGCCCCTCTGTCATCGTCGTCGTTGCTGGCTTGTGGGGAGGATCGCGGCGCTGGAGCTCGGTTTCCACACGCGGGCTCGTTGCATGCCGCTCGAGCTTGGTCGTGCCGCGTGCTGATTCTGTCGCTCTGTCGAGTCGCGGGCCGCCGGCGCAACTTCTGGTACATGGGAGACAAGGCGCAGATGCCAGTGGTCACCGAACCGAGGGAGGAACATGCGGCTCGCTGCCATTCGGCTGGACGGAGGACGAGCATTGCGAGGAGCTCGGCAGCAACAAGCACGGTTGTCGTGCAACCAAGGTGCACTGGATAGCAAGCGAGGAGGGAGTAGAGGCAAGTGATGGTGCCGGGTTAAATGTGCACGGGGATCCACCGTAGCATGCACGTGCTTCATCTTTGGAGGTGGTGCGCAACCTCCTCCCCGACGTGCTCTTCTGCGGTGAGGCGAAGCGGCGCCATCCGAGCTTGCGGTGAACCAAAAAAATGTGATTGTGCAGAAGTGGATAAGGATGGAACCATGGAGGGGTAAGAGGATCTCAGGGCCTGTTCTGTTCGTTGATAGGTGAATAGTGCTATTCACTATTCCTTTTCAAGGAAAAGAACAGGTCCTCACGTTCACGGTGAAAACTGTAAAAGGATAAGGCCGGGCAGAGGACCTGACTGTCAAAGGGTGAAAAGATAAGAACGTACAAGTAAATAAAAAATTATTATTTAGACATATATTAAGTATACATTCATTCATATATTCATACAAGCCGCAGTGTCATTTCTAAAAACATAAAACTAATAGGATACTTGATTCATCACAATCATTTCTAAAAATATATCTGAAAACAATTATAAACCTTTTTCAATTGGGTGGGGCCACGGATCCCTCACGACAAACTTACATGTCATATATTTGAAAGAGTGAATAAAGTGTAGATTTATAAATCTAAGTGTCTCTGTTTGAGACTGTTATGCTCCAGGTTTTACTATAGATCTGCTCCACCAACTCCACAAAGAAACAGCTTTACTCTAGAGTTTGTGGCGCTAATGTGTTCATTTGGCATAGAGCTCTGCTCTTGCTTCGGTGAAAGGAAGATTTTGGTAGGATGTCCTCATATGCCCCTCGTCCTCCACTGAACTGAGATCGCGGCCATGGGCGGAGCTCGACGGAGAAGGAGAGGGACGCAACCATGGGGAAGGAAAGGTGCACGACCGACGGCACGACCTTGTCCTCGTCGGATATGTCCCCAGCGTCTACCAATGGTGTCTGTGGTGGAGCTAGATGGGATGAAAAGTGACACGGTCGGCGGCAGAGGTCGACGGGAAAGAAGTCCCCACCCGACCTGCGGCGTGAGCTCGTCCCTGTCGTATCTTCCCCCGGCGGCGACCGATGGCGTGGTGCCCTCAAGCCCGACAAGGGTGGAGGGAGAGAGGGAGGGAGCGTGGTTCGACCGATGGCGTGGTGCCCTCTAAATAGTTCATGTTTGTCTGATAATGTAAATGTATTTAGTTATTTTTCTCAGTCATCTCAATAATGTATTAATTTATTTTAGACTGTGGAATACTGAAATATTTGGTAAACACGTGCGTGCCGCACGTGCGTCATTGCTAGTTCGCAAAAAAAAAAGATAAATACTTGGAGTTGGGAGAAAAAACACCATCGATTTGGTGGGCTCTATACAACAACACAATAAGGCATTAGATACGCGACATGCCTGTAAACCAGCTGGCCTCTGCCTTGCGATTTTTGCATAATGAACGTGCCTGCGTTTGGAAAGACAGCCGACCAAGGAGCAAAAATCGGGTGTCTTTACTAATTCCGGGAGATCATCGAGTTGGACGGCAAATTCAATTCTTTCACCAAAATAGAATTGGATCACACTCCGATGGATCCATGTGCAATGCAAAGCTAACGGCGGGCGGTGCAAGTGAAAGCTACACTACACATCCTTTGGCTCAGACATGCTTGTAAATTAGGCATTGCAATTTTTGCATTGCGTTGGCCTCGACGCCACCGACCTGCAGCTGCAGGTGGCGCGCGCACACCATCGGCATCAGCTAGCCACTGCGCACACCTCCGCACGGCCGACGCCTTCGACAGCAGGGGCTCCTCGTCACCTCTGGCCAGGACCTCTTCACCGAACGAACCTCGTGTTCTAGCAGAGTTCAAACTGTCACTACCGGATTCGCAGCCTGTGCCGTGAGCCACAGGTTGTGCCGAGAGTCATGGGTCAGGCTCACGGCACAGGGCCTGTTTTGCCGAGAGCAGGGGCCAGGTTCTCGGCACTGTCCTGACACACGGTACAGGCTGGCTTTGCCGAGAGCCAAAAGCCCTGACTCTCGGCACAAAGCCTGCCTCACGGCGCAGCTGTCAGTGTTTTAGACACCGAGCCTCACGATGGTATCCAGTAGTAGATTGTCGCGGTGGGGCTCACGAGATCGTGAACACGATGGTGAGACACGGGGCACACAATTAGACAGGTTCGGACCGCAATGTGCGTAATACCCTACGTCATGTATGCTGCGTGGCTCTGTATTGATTGCGTATGTTTTGAGAGGGGTCCCTGCCTCGCCTTATATGCCACGGGAGGCAGGGTTACAAGTCGGATTGGTACAAGGGTACTATTCGAGTAGGACCCGGAGTAGCCTATACAAGGTATGGAAAGCTATCCTAGTCTTAGTACAAGTCCTTGTCCGCCTTGTCTTGCCTTGTGGTCCACGGTGCCGGCACTTGGCCCACTAGTCGTGAACTTATCTTCGGGTATGGCCCACAATGTGTTGGTGGGCCCAGGGATGCCCGGTCGACAAGCCCCCGAGTACTTTGTAGTCGAATGCAATGCTCCAAGTAGTCTTGAAGGTCTCCACGAGTAGTTCCCAAGCGTCCCCGAGTTCTACAAGCTTCAATCTTTAATAGTACTTGAATCATCATGAGGCTGGAAGGTACTCCAGCTAACTCCACGAGTAGTCTTGAAGTCTTCTCGAGTTGTTCCCAAGCGTCCCCGAGTACTTCCCTTGAAGGTCTTCAATAATACCCGCTTCGTTCTTGAAATCTTTGCATCAAAGATCCATATGGAAATGCGATTACTGAAATCGCGTTCCATATGGAATGTAGCCCCCGTGCCTTAGGTCGAATCCAGGATTCAAGCTGAGGGTCAATCATCTATTCTTTGATTTTGCTTCAGAAAATCCTCAGAAAATCCGAAGAAATAATATAGGAATGCGATTTGCAAAAAATCGCATCCTATATGGATGTAGCCCCCGAGCCTTAGTTTGAATTGACAATTCAAGCTGAGGGTCAATCTGTAGTCTTCGTCAAATAATCCCATAAAATCTTGAGAAAAACTGAAGGACACATGGCACGGAGCCCCCGAGTCTTGAGTCGAGTACTTTCTCGAATTGAAGAATCCAATCTGACTATAGAATAGTGGCCTGAATTCAGTGAACTATAACTGAGTGAAATCCAATTCCATTGAGTAGTCGAGCCCCCGAGATAGAGCCGAGCAGGTCTTGGATTAGCTGAGTGAAATCCAATTCCATCGAGTAGTCGAGCCCCCGAGATAGAGCCGAGCAGGTCTTGAATTTTAGTCCTCTGACTTAGCCAAAAATTTCACCTGAGTGAAACCAATCTGTTGAATTCGACGGGTCACCAGGCCGAACCGTTTTAGGGTTTTGGTTTTATAAATACCCGAAGGGGTATCCCTTAGGGTTTCATTGCTTCCATTCGCCCTTAGATCCAGAACACCTTAGCATCCATAGCCGCCGCAGAGTTCGAGCGCCCATAGTGCCAAGAGTGCAGACCTCCATCCCTTCGCCGTCCTCCGGTCAATGCGAAAGAAGACCCTCGTGACAGGAAGGATGAAGCCTGCGCCGTCCAAGGGACAGAAGAGGAAATCTGGCCGAGGCAAAAATGAGTTGCCGGAGCCAAAGTACAAGACAGTGGTCATCACCAAGCCCCCGAGCCAGGCTGTCTCTTGGAAGAAGTCCAAGATGAAGGAGGAAGATATCAAGGCCCTGGAAGCCGGCGGGTTGCTGCGCGAGAAGGCCATTACTGGTTGGAGCTCTGCCGCCGGTGATGCGTGGCCGATGGAGAAGAGCCCGGATGAAATCCCAATGTTCGGGCACTTCGTCGAGCATGGGTTGACGCTGCCGTCGTCGGATTTCTTTCGTGGCTTCCTCGACTTTTTAAGTTGGAGCATGTACACCTGAACCCCAACATCTTCCGACAGTTGCAGTATGTGCACTGCGAAGCCTTCCCATCCGCCTCACCGGGCCTTGTTCAGGAAGATCTTCCGGTTGAAGCCGCAGCCCAACGCCAACTTCCCAGTTGTAGTCGGTGGAGCCGGTGTGCAGATGCGCCAGAAGGCACAAGAGTTGTACTTCAAGTACGATTTGATAGATTCAAATCAAGACTGGAAGAACAAGTGGTTCTACATAGAGAACGCCGCATACTGGCTGAAGCCCCAAGCATGTTCGCACCATCGCTTTGGAAAGATGAACCCACAATGCAGGAGTGCATCTAGATCCCTGAGTTGCTGGCGAAGATTGCGCAGAAGAAGGCGCAAGGCTTGATCACGAGAGAGTAGCTTTCACTTTATGAAGCGATTACAACCCTTGATGCTGAGCATCTTGGGTTCGAGTACACCGGAGCGATGATGGCTTCAGGCTTTCTGCTGAAGAGATCAGCGATGATCTTGTAATGGAGCGGCTGCAGAAGATCTTCAAGAATCTTCACGGGATTCCTGCAGCTGTCCGTGAATACAGTGCCGACAATCCTCCGCGCATGGTAAGGTTCCGAGAAGTAGCCCCCGAGTACTTATTGTAAGTAGTCATGCAGCTAACAATTGCCTTGTTTCGCAGGAGGATGTCTTGAAATTTGTGTCCGTTCCCCCTCCTCGTCCTCAAGACCCACTACAAGCGCCGGAGGGAGAGCCAACCGAAGAGGAGGCTCAAGCCCCCGAGAGTAGTCAATCTGCTCAAGGGAAAGAAGAAGTCTTGGTGGAGGACGCCTCCTCAAGTGATGAAGACGGCCAAACACTTCAACAGCGTTTTGAAGTGAAAAGCCGCACGGGTACTACGGGCGCCCTTCCCGTGGCCTTGCGCAGAGCATCAAGAGGCCGCATCGCTCTTCTGAGATGATGTGACTCTCATGGAAGAAAAGGACCACGGTGGGGAAGCAAGCTGTAAAGAAGATCTCAGGCCTCCCCTCCATTACAGTAAGTGTTGGAGAACTCTTAAGTTGCTTGTTCTCTCCTGTAATGGCTTGATTTTTTTTTGACTTGTGTAGATTATCGAGAGTGCATCCAATGTACCCTCGAGTAGCCCCCCAAGAATAACAAAACCCGAGGTGGTTCCAGCGTCGACCGTGGAGATGGTGGCGCATGAGCAACAAGAGGTCACGGTACCAGAAAATGTGCCGCCGGTGAATAGTGTGCGGTGCCGGTGAGCCACACCCTCCTTTCGACATCTTTGGGGCCGAAAGTATCGGTGCCTCGTGCTAAGTACCAGTACCTCGAGTACTTATTATGATTATGTACTCTACTTTTGCTGACCAACTTGTTGATGCAGAAAATCCACTGATGTCAAGTGGGACGCTTCTGGAAGTGGTGCTGCTGAAGGAGACCAGACTCCTCAAGAGCAACCAGAAGATGTACTTCCAAAGCACCAAGAAGTACCCAGGTTGATGCGGTTGAAGCACGCTCCTCCGGAGTGACGTGGTGAAGGCAGTGATGGAGGCGCTTCCAAGCCAAGGGCTGAAAACTCAAGATATCGGCCGTGGTGAATGAAGGCTTGGAGGCTCGATCCTCGGCCATGTGCGCCACGAAGAAGTCCCAGAAGCCCCCTGCATCATGTTGATGCACATCCGCGCCTGGAAGAGAGCCCAGAGAATCGCATGGTGCCACACGAGCCGCAGAATCAAGACCCGGCTCCTTCACAGTACCATATGATGACTCCTGCATGGACGAGGACAACTTGCATGCTCATGCAGAAATGTTCCGTGGTGTAGAAAAACTCCTTGCGGTAAGTTGTGTAGTCTCTTGTAGAGTACTTGTAGTCATAGATATCTTGTCTCTGACTCATGAGTTGTTTTTGCCCTTGTAGGAGGTAGTCAAGCAGTCAAAACGCAAGACTCGCCTGCTTGAGCAACACGCAGCTAATATTGAGGAAGTCTCGCGGCTCAGAGAAGAACTGAAGCAACAAAAAGCCTTATCTCTGAAGCTGCAGGAGAAACTTGATGCCAACGCCACGAGTACCACAACGAGATCCGTGTCGAAAGAAGGATGAAGTTGTTGGTAAGAACAAGTCCCTGCGCCTGAAGAATAAAGGTAATCTCCCTTCTGAAATCATCATTAAGTACTTTTGCTCTTGCGCACCACATCTGATAAGTAGCCTTGATCCTTTGCAGAGCTGACGGAAGAAGTGGATAAGTTCAAGAACAAGGTGCTGGACTGGCAGCTAGCCTTCAACCATGAAGAAGCAGCTCATATGGATCTGAAGTAAGACTATAAGGTGCGGTGCTTCGAACTTGAGCGCGAAATGGACATCCGCATTGCCGGTTGGACTGATTTGCTCCGTTGCATGCAGTCGCTCAAGGAAAAAATTGAAGAAGCCGAGGGCCTACGCTCAGAGCTGAAGGCCTTGACAGAGGCGGCCGAGGCAGTAGCAAATCTGTTCGAGCCCAGAATCGCCGGAGTTCAGCCCCGTCCACTTGTGGAGAGGTTGAAAGATACGCCGAAGAAAATTCTGGAGTACGCTCAAAGGCTGGCCTGCACGATCCCAAATCAAGTCCTGAGCTTCATCAAGTCTTTCTATGCCGAGGCGGACCTCACGGTCATCATGAACGGCAGATCTGGAGATTGCACCGACGATCCTCTCAATGAGCTGATGCAACAGACTTCTCCAATTGCGGAAGCAGTCTCCAAGTTCATCGATCTCCGTTAGATGTACCTGTAGGTAGAACACTAGGGAAAAACAAATGTAATCCCGAACAAGTGTTTATGTAATATAATTTAAAACTTTGAAGAAATCAATTATTTGGATTCCTTTGTATGCTTATGTGTTGGCCCAGTACTCGAGTTGGTATTGAGTGTGTGGCTGCAAAAAGAGATACGATACACGAGTAGAAGTACTCAAGTGTAAACATGTTTCGAAGAACGTTAGCTTAATCATGACGAGTTCAACACCTTAGCTGTAGCAGCGTACAAGAAGGCTTTGTCATGAAATAAGCTAAGAGTAGTAACAAGTCGATGTAGAGTAACGGCTTGTACTAAACACATTGTATAGAGTTTACAATGTCTTGAGTACCTCTGAGGCTAACTAGCCTAGTGAGAGAGTACTCGAAAAGAACTTATTCATAACGAGTTGAACACCTTAGCTGTAGCAGCGTGAAATAAGGCTTTGTTATGAACAAGTAAAAGACAGTAACAAGTTGGTATAGAGTAGCAACTTTATTACTGAATACATTGTACAGTGTTTACAATGTCTTAAGTACCTCTGAGGCTATGAACCTAGTGAGAGTACTGCAAGAATGTTCAAGAATGAGTAAGACCGTAGGGGGACAGATGAACTCATCCTTGCTGTAGCAGCAACTTGTATGAGAGTTCCACTGAGACCCTACCAGCAGGGTGTTACTCTAGGCCGCAGCCTCTTATTGAAAAATAGGAACATGGACAGCATGTGCCACTTATTACCCTACACGATACAGGATCATCTGGAGAGAGTTATCATGACTCCTCGAGGGCGCAATGAAAACACTGGAGAGGGTTGATGAAGCCCCCTACGAGTGCTCGCAGCTGAAAGCTACGAGAAGATACTGAAACTGCGAGAGGATTATCTTGATCCCCTACGAGTGGTGACAATCGTAGCCGTGCTGAGTGGTTACAACCGCCCGGAAAGGGTTGATGAAACCCAATACGAAGTTGTTTTACCGTAGCCGCCCGAGAGAGGGTTGTTGAGACCCCCTACGGGTAGAAGCGACAAAGCTGGTCGATATTCCAAGAGTTGTCGACTTCCTCACCTTCTAGAGTTTGAAGACGATATGAGCTCCGGGCCAAGAACCTTGTAATAGAGAAAGGACCTTCCCATGGCGAGTTGAGCTTGTGTAGTCCCCGCCGTATTCGGATGCGACGGCGACTAAATCACCAACGCTGAAGGAGCGCTACTTAACATTGCGGTCATGATAGCGGCGAATCGTCTCAAGGTATCGAGCGGATTGAACAAGTGCATTGCAGCGAGATTCCTCGAGACTGTCGACATCTATTTGTCTTGTTTCTTCAGCTACGCCTTCTTCGTACTGATCAACCGTCGGAGAACGCCACATGACATCGGCAGGCAAAACGGCTTCAGAGCCGTAGACCAGGAAGTAAGGTGACTACCCTGTGGGGGTAGTAGGCTGAGTGCGTAGCCCCTAGAGTGCATTGGGTAGTTGCTTGATCCACTTGCCGCCCTTGGTATTTGCTGCATCATACAGTTGCCTCTTGAGAGCATCCAGTATCATCCTATTAGCGCGTTCCACTTGGCCGTTGGCACAGGGATGAGCGACAGAGACATACCGGACGTCAATTCCACTATTCTCGCAGTACTCCCAGAACTGGTGATTGTTGAAATTCGAACCCAGGTCTGTGATGATGCGGTTAGGGAAACCATAGCGATGTACGATTTCATCCAAGAAGTCGAGGACTCTATCAGCCTTGGGGCATGTAACAGGCTTGACCTCAATCCACTTGGTAAACTTGTCGATAACCACCAGAACTCTGTTGAATCCTCCTGGCGCATTTGGGAAAGGACCAATCATATCCAGCCCCCAGCAAGCGAAAGGCCAAGTTGGTGGTATCGTGATGAGCTTGTAGGCAGGAACGTGTTGTTGCTTGGCGAAGAATTGGCATCCTTGGCATTTCTTGACTAGTTCCTCCGCATCGAAAGAGCTCAGGCCAAGAGAAAGCACGTCAACACTTTTCCCACCAAGGTGGAAGAAGCGTGATTGCCACAGATTCCTTTGTGTGTCTCCTCCAAGATTTCCTTGCCTTCTTCGCGAGAAACGCACTTCATGAGTACATCAGAGCTTGCGCCTCACTTGTAGAGTTGATCTCCGACTAGAGCATAAGCCTTGACGCGGGCGTGAGATGCGCCCGGCTCGGTTTGTCTTCAGGAATCAACTGGTGTTTAATGTAGTCGATAAAGGGAGTTCTCTAGTCCACGTCAATCATAAGCACTTCTCGATCAGGTTGAACTGAAGTAGTCATGGGTACAGATGATTGCTCCGGAATTGATGGTTTGTGGAGTTCATGGACGAAGATTCCAAGGTCCGGCACTTGAGCTCGTGTAGATCCTAGATTCGACAAGACATCCGCAGCAACATTGTTGTCGCGGACCACATGATGGAACTCGAGACCATGGAATTTGTTCTCAAGTTTGCGTACCTCCTGACAGTACGCATCCATATTCTCAGCATTACGATCCCATGAATTGTTGACTTGATTGATGACCACCAAAGAATCACCATAAACAAGTAGTCGTAATGCCAAGAGAGACGCAAGGTGAAGACCATGCAAGAGAGCTTCATATTCAGCTTCATTGTTTGAGACCTTCCAAAGATCTCGAGAAAAACATATTTGAGTTGCTCGCCTTGGGAGAAATCAAAAGTACCGACACCGCCTTTCCAACTTGAGGGAACCGTCAAAGTACATGACCCAATATTTTCGGACGCTCAATTGGAGTTGGGACTTGATTTTCCGCCATTCACCATGAAATCAACCAAGGCTTGAGACTTGATAGCAGTGCGAGACTTGAACTCGAGCGATAGAGCGCCAAGCTCTACAGCCCATTTAGAAATCCTTCCGTGGAATCCCTTTGTGCAATATCTCGCCAAGCGGGTAGCTAGTGACCACAGAAATCTTGTACTCGTCGAAGTAGTGGCGGAGCTTCCGTGAAGTAATCAGAACTGCATAGAGTAGCTTCGTGCGGAGGGTAGCGAGCCTTGGACTCGAGAGTAACTTCATCGACGAAATAGATGGCCTCGGACGGGATAGCCATGGCCTTCTTCCCGCTCAACGACAATAGCAGTCGACGACATTAGTAGTCGCAAGCAATGTAGAGCAAGAGCTCTTCATTGGGGAGGAGCTGTGAGGACTGGAGGCTTGGATAAGAACTCCTTGAGCTGAGAAAGAGCTTGATCAGCTTCAGTTGTCCATGTAAACTTCTCCTGCCGCTGAGTAAGCTTGAAGAAAGGAAGACCCCATTCTCCAAGTTGTGAGATGAAGCGATTGAGTGACGCCATGCAACCAGTAAGCTTCTGGACATCTTTGATAGTAGTCGAGCTTGCATGTTGGAGATGGCGTAATCTTCGGGTTTGCTTCGATGCCACGATGGCTGATGATGAACCCGAGTAGTTTTCCTGAAGATACGCCAAAGACACACTTATTGGGGTTGAGCTTCCATTGGTACTCGCGTAGTGAAGCAAAGTTTCCTCAAGATCCGTGATAAGCATGTCTGGATCCCTAGTCTTGACAACGACGTCATCCACGTATGCTTCCACGTTCTTGTGAAGCTGCTTTGAAGCACGCTTGGATAGCCCTTTGATATGTAGCACCAGCATTTTTCAACCCGAAGGACATTGTTGTGTAACAATAAGCACCAAACGGGTGATGAATGCGTCTTCTTGATCAGATTCCTTGATTGCAATTTGATGATAGCCAGAGTAGCAATCCAGGAAACAGAGTAGAGCACAGCCCGCCGTAGAGTCAATGACTTGATCAATCCGCGGCAACCCAAAAGGATCCTTGGGGCAATGCTTGTTGAGATCAGTGTAGTCGACACACATCCTCCAATCATTAGAGTTCTTCTTTCTGACGAGCACAGGGTTAGCGAGCCATTGCGGGTGAAAAACTTCCTGGATGAAGCCAGCCGCGAGTAGTTTAGCGAGCTCTTTCTTGATCATCAGCAAAGCGACGAAGGTGTTGTCTCTTGGGGGTAGCATTAGGATCGATGTTGAGTGAGTGCTCGATCAACCTCCTGGGCACACCTGGCATGTCAGATGGTTTCCACGCAAAGATATCACGGTTAGTTGAAGGAAGTTGACGAGCGTCTTCCTATTTAGGATCAAGGCGTACGATCATGGTCGTCTTGTTGCTGTCACCAGTACCGAGGTCAATGGCTTTGAGCAGGACGTCACTAGGCAGTGCAGCTTGGTGTTGTTGTCGGTCTTCTCGGAACCTCCGCCGCTCGAGCAAACTTTTAGCGGCGGTGAAGACTTCCATCATTGCATTGGGTACTTGAGTAGTCGAGTGTCGCAACAGAGGAACGCTTCAGATCCCCTTGCAATGAAAGAACTCCCTTGGGGCTCGGCATCTTGAGAACCAAGTACACATAATGTGGGATAGCCATGAACTTAGCGAGACCGGTCCTACCGATGATGGCATGGTAAGAAGTCTCAAGTCAGACCTCAAACTTGATGTACTTGCGGTAGTGATCCTTGGTCCCAAAGGTAATGGGTAGTACAACTGAACCCAAAGGAACAAATTTGCGTTGCCCGGGATGATACCATAGAATGGTGAGTTGGTCTTGGTAAGCATATTGGTGATATCTAGGCCCATCTTCTTCAAAGTTTTGGCAAACAAGACATTGAGACCGCTGCCACCATCAATGAGAACCTTGGTAAGCCTGGAGCCTGCCACCACTGGATCCAATGAGAGGATATTGTCCTAGCTCGTAGAAACTAGTCCATTGATCCGCCTTGAGAAGGTAATGGGGTTTCGCCACTTGAGATAAGTGGGAGCTGGTTGATGGACATAATCTCCCTGAGAGCTAGCTTTTGCATGCGCTTGGTTGGAATACCACCAAATATGACATTGACAGTGTTGGAGGGGTTTTGAAACCCATGTCTTTGTCTGTGTTAGCCTTCTTCCCCTTGTGTTTGCGATATCGCGGGTTTGGGTGTGTTGGTTCGTGTGTTCTTCAACGCACGCCGGTTGGTAACACCGCTCAGTAGTATGATCACCCTCCCGGGTGCCATGGGCATTTCGCTGGTCAATGTTGCCCAGGTGAGGATCATCTTCGTGCTTGGCGGTAGTTTCCATGGCAGCAAAGTGTTGTCGGGCTTGCGCTTGATTGGATTACTCGAGTAGTTATTACCCCGGCGGTTGCCCTGCTGTTGCTTGCCACTCCTGCTTCCTCCAGCATTGTTGTTGTTGTTGTTGTTGTTGCGAAGATGCTTGAACCGATTCGAGCTTGTCTTCCTCGTCCCAAAGGAGTGATCATCTCCTTGAGCTTGGTGATGTTGGTCGGGCGAGCGACCAAAGTCTTGAAAAGCCTATCATCATAGAAACCATCCCGGAAGGTATCAATGACTTCTTTTGACATCAACAATAGTAGCCTTTTCTCAAAGAAGCGCGCATGTACTCATGAAGAGTCTCGCCTTGTTTTGCTTGATCGGGCAAGGTCCATCCCGGTACCATGACGGCCCAGAACCCGCGTTGCCGGGTGAAGCTGTTTGAGTTGTCCCCAGTTGTCGATGGAGCCACGCTTGAGAGACTCAAACCATGTGAGGGGCTCTTGCTCGAGAACAAAGGGAAATAGATACATTTAGTATCATCATTGCCTCGCATTGAGATGGATGAGTATAACAAGCGCAACCAACGCCTTTGGATCTTGCTTGCCATCATACTTGGAGATGCCAAGGCTTGAATTTCTCCTAAGAAACAGATCTTGAAGTCGAGCAGAGAAAGCAGTGAAAAGAATCGAGTCATTATCCTTTGCTTCTCACGCCAAGACGTCCGGCATTGATTGTTGTGCGAGCATCGTAGCAGAGTCTCCCGACTTGTTGACACGCCATCATCGCCTTGCCCTTGTTGCTAGCTTCCGGACGTATTAGGAGTGGGAGGAGTAGTATGATGAGCACCCCACGCTGCCATGGTGACTAGGAGCACCGTATTCCGTCGTAGCATAGTGTAGGCTAGTTCACCAGCGACTTCAGCAGCCTGCCACGTCACGAGGCATAGAGCGACCGAGTAGATTGATCGTGATAGCTTCCTCCGAGTACGAGATACTCACGAGTAGCAACCGCATCCGTGAGCCTCTGAAGATTACGGGTAGGTAGAGCTTCCGCGAAGTTCCCGACGAAGAGTTGCACGATCAGCATTGGCGCTGGACGACGTGCGCCTTGACCTCCGCGTTTCATCACAGGAGCATTAGCAGAGAGTTCATCATCGACACATCATCCGGATAACGATAATTGAACGATGCCCTTGCGGAGTAGATGCATCAACGACGAACACTCGATGCGGCGAATAAGTACACCATACTCGAATGAGCTCAGATCGGTGTCATAATCAACAAGCTTGACGCCTTCGAAGGGCAAGTAGTTGTCGAGACAAGCGATAAAGCACTCGATCATCCAAGGTGTAAGATCAGCGCACATGCTCAGGCCAAGAGACAATCTACCCTCGTGTGTCGATGTGATCACCACCCATGAGCAGGCGACAATTGTTGTACTTCAGAATCCGAACCATAGTCGAACTCGAACTCGAAGAATCCGAAAAGTAGTCGAAATTGTCGTCCGAATCTAAGAGTACTCGAGCACGATCTTCGGGCGTGGCACATGAGGCACTTCAATGCGGCTTGGTAAGCAAGACCGACATGGCGATGACCAAGAGAGGTGGTGTTGGAATGTTATCCAGCCGAGCGCAGTCGTGAAGTCAAGAAGCAACTCAGTCCGATAAAAGGCGAAGTCGAGTTGTACTGACCGACCGAGTTCTCCGAGCGGTCGAGATCGAAATTTCCAAAATTTTCGACGAAATTTTCCATCGAAGCTTGCTAAGGCCGAGGACTTGAGCTTTGACTCGAGTTGGGCGCTAAAACGCAGAACGATCCGGCGTCGCCAACGCAAACCCAAGAGCCGAAAACGAAGGTGTCGCCTTGCCAGAAAGCGACGATCCGGCTTGATGGTGACGAGAGCCATCGAGTTCGCCAAAGGATCAATGACAAGATCCCCTACCGGGCGCCGCCGCCGTGTTTTAGACACCGAGCCTACGACGGGCACCAAGTAGTAGATTGTGCGGGGCTCACGAGATCGGAACACGATGGTGAGACACGGGCACACAATTAGACAGTGTTCGCCGCAATGTGCGTAATACCCTACGCCCCGTATGCGCGTGGCTCGTATTGATTGTGATGTTTTGAGAGGGTCCCCGCCTGCCTTATATGCCACGGAGGCAGTGGTTACAAGTCGGATTGGTACAAGGGTACTATTCGAGTAGACCCGAGTAGCCTATACAAGGTATGGAAAGCTATCCTAGTCTTAGTACAAGTCCTTGTCCGCCTTGTCTTGCCTTGTGGTCCACAGTGCACAAAGACTGCGTGGCCCACTAGTCGTGTAGTCGGTGTACAGGAACTTATCTTCCGGGTATGGCCCACAATGTGTTGGTGGGCCGGGGATGCCCGATCGACAACAAGAGTCCGCTGTGACGGCACCGGCCCTGGTCAAATATGCCGAGAGCCGTGGTCGAGGCTCTCGGCAAAGGCGCAAAGACTCTACGCATTGGCCTCTGTGCCGTGAGCAAGGCCTCTGTGCCGAGTGCCTTACACATACTCTCGGCAAATAATCCAAAAAAAGTCACTACCTGCACCCCAAAATTTTTCCTTCATCAACATACACTCATGCAAAGTATATGTTCAAAATTTACGCAATTTCTGCTCAGTTTGCTATATTTAACAAATTTAATTCATTCTAGGTAATTTTTTCGTATACGTCCGAAATGAACTAGAAGTGCGTGAAATCGTATAGTAAACTTGGTGAAAAAAATGATATTCACGTTCATGAGTCAACTTTAAGACCATGTGCATGAAATGAAGCTAAATTTCTTTCATTTGGTTCTCTGATCATGATGAAGATCGTGAGGTAGAAAGATTTTAAAATTGTAAAAAAATCAAATAAAGTTTGAAAATCACGAATTTTGTCGAGCGCTCATGATATCGTATGTTGAGTTTGTGGTAAAAATTTGAGAACGTTTTGAACACTTTAACGCATACGCTGTTTAGAAACCGGAACATCTCACGAGGAGTTTCAAAGATTTTGAACTAATGTCGCTTGATTTGGAGACTTAGACAAATTCAAATTTGAGTTTGAATACAAAAACTTTTTTATAAGTAATATGCAACATAAATGGTAACATGTTAAGTGTTGGTAATTTTTCTCATATATTTGGTATTTTTAAAATTAAATTTGGATCAAAGATTCTAAGGACCCCTTTGCCGAGAGCTTCCAGCCTGGCTCTCGGCAAAGAAGGCCACATGTCAGCATTTCCACTGGTCAAACGGACGGGGCTGCTTGTGGGCCCGCCTGTCCAATCTGTGCCGAGGGCGGTGCCCCAGGCTCTCGGCAAAGAATCTGGGGTCCACCTGTCGGCCGTGTTTCAACGGGTGGGCCGATCGCTTCTTTGCCGAGAGCTTTGGATCTACTCTCGGCAAAGAAGGGACAGCCGGGCCCATGTGCAGCCGCACCTCACTCACCCCGCCGCACACACACGCGCACCCCGTCACCGCACACACGCACGCACCTCATCCGCGCGCCATGCCGTCGCCCGCGCGACGCCGCCACCGCTCCGCTACGCTGCAGCACGCGCGCCCGCTCCGCTCGCGCGCCACCGCGCCCGGCCCGCATCCACGCGCCGCCGCCCGCCCGGCTCCAGCACGTGCCGCCACCTCCGGCCACCGCGCGGCCGCGCCGCCACCTCCGTCCTCCATGCCGCCGCCGGGCCGGCGTCCTCCTCCTCGGCAGCACCCAAGGACGCCGCCCGGGAGCTCCTTCCCGACGCGGCCTGCGTGGCGGTGTGGCGGCCGCCGCCCGGCTGCCGCCCGGTCTGCCGCCGCCTACCCGCGGCGATGGCGCTGGCACCCGTCGCGCTGCCGGAGCTGAAGGCACGCCTGGACCGAGCTGCCCGTGACGCCGACCGACCCTGGAGGAGCCTGCCCCCACGCCCGTCGGTGGCTGCCTGCTTCCAATCTGACTCAGGTAATTCCTCCAGATTTGCTGTATGTTGTGCTCTGCCTTCCAAGTTAGAGGATGATGGTGTTGCTTATTGGGGGGTTGTGGTGGGAGCATCTGCAACGAAATAGGCATTGGCAACACCAGGGGTGTTTGCTTCGTACCAAAACTGGCCGTTGTTGTTAGTCGTGCCAATCTGGTGAGGATGCGTAGCAGTGTTGCTCCTCTACGCTTGAAATGGCTGGTTGTGCCATCAACATCTGTGATGTTGTATGCGTTTTCAATTATTGTAAGTACTTAATCTACGGCTGTATGTAATAGCTGTGTGCACTTGCATCTTTTGTTCTGTTACCCAAAATAAAATGCAACAGATAATATGTGATAACTATATTTCTTCACTTTGAAATGCGGAACTAGTTATGTGGGAACCATTTATTCACCTTCGAATCACATACTGATTTCAGTTAGCAAATATAGGTACCAATTTCAGTTAGCAAATGTAGGTAGCAATTGTAGTTCGCAAATATAGGTACCAATTTTAGCAAACTGATTTAGTTAGTTAGCAAATTTAATTAGGTAGTTAGCAAGTTCATATATATGATGTTTAATTTTACTGTTGCCATGTCTATTTCTATAAATTTGGAATGTGCTTGTCGCAACACTTTATCGTATCGTTGGAAGAAAGCAAGCCCTTGTGTAGCCCGACCATCGTGTCGTGGCTTTTGTTGCAGGTTTTGGAAACCTCACCGTACAGGGGAGGTGCTGTCGAAATTTTGAATAGACACTCATCATTGATCTATTTTTGCAGGAAAGTCTCTATTGCCGCCCGCCTCTGTCCTGGTCTTGCCGCCCGCTCCTGCCTCGCCATCGAGTTACTAGGTGAGCCTCGTGGCTAGCTTGGGGCACCACATGTGATCTGTCCGGCCATCGAGCCGTTGGAAGGAAGCCCGTGTGTAGCCCGACCTTCGTGTCGTGGATTTTGTTGCATGTTTTGGATTTGTTGCAGGTTTTGGAAACCTCACCGTACAGGGGAGGTGCTGTAGAAATTTTGAATAATCATCATTGATCTATTTTTGCAGGAAAGTCTCTATTGCCGCCCGCCCCTGGAGTCCTGGTCTTGCCGCCCGCCCCTGTCTCGGAGTCCTGGTCTTACCGCCCGCCCCTGTCTCGGAGTACTAGGTGAGCACATGCAAAATGCTCTTGTTTTCATTTGATGTCGTAGATCGCGAAACCTAGTTAGGCGTCTCCCGTTCGGAAGAGATACAGTTTGAAATATGCAGAACTTTGCATATTTATGACTGTATATGTTTCGAATTGTCCACGTTTTTTGGACAGCTCGTGGATGCGTAGATGGGGTTAGTTTCTATGGTCTACTCGATCCGAGGAGCGAGTTTCACCTCCCGTTGTTCTCCGGATACACAATCTCCTAACGAGATGTGTATTTGGAGAATGGGAGGTGTCAAATCTGTCTCGGATCGGAGTAGACCATAAGAACTGACCCCATCTACGCATCCACGGGTGGGATTAGGACCTATCTTTACCTATTAGAATGTGTAGACACCGTGTAGATGATGCAATGTTTTTTATATAACTCACTGATATGATAGAGAATGGGTGACCGTGAGTGGATGTACAATTTGGGCAAGTGTGGTGGTCGTGTGACACGAGGGAATGGATTACGAATGCTCAAGCTTTCCTTGATGAAGCATTCAGAAAGGTTAAAGGGCATAAAGACACGAAAACCATTTGGTGTCCCTACAGCCACTACGGAAACACACGCCGTCATACAAAGGTGGACATGGCAGCACATCTGTACAACCATGGATTTACGAGAGACTATACAAAGTGGACGTACCATAGTGAAGCCTGTCGAATGAGAGACGAGGTTGTGAGGCAACGCATCGGTGAACTTGTTGACACCGTTTTTTGGAAAAAACAGGTCAAAAGAGATAAGGGGAGGCAGCCAATGAAAAACAGAGTGAAATCGGCCGATTGAAGAAAGAGAAGGACGGTCAACACGGATCACCGATGGTCAGAGAGATTCAACCCTGACAATGGGCCAGCAAGTCAGAGCGATCGGCCGATGACTAACCAGAAGATCGGCCGATGGGCGTGAAGAAGGCGGTATTCGAAGGGATGCGCCAGAAGGAAAAGCACGGTGGAGGCGGGTCAATCCACGATTGGCAATGTGTCAAGAATCAGTTTTTAAGAAGTTTAGACTCCTGCGAGAGTCCTGTTCCATTTTTAGTAGTTTTTTTTTGCCTTTAGATACAAGTAAACAGTGCCGTAATCGGCTAGGAGTCGGGTTTGCCCTCAGGATATAAATAGCGACCCTGCGTGGTCGGAAAATCGGTACACACCAATATCAAACAAACCGCCTCCGGGCAAACCCTCTACTTTTATGCATCTACTTTACAAAGATCTACCTTCTACATCTACTTTTCGACGACTTCGCCATTGCGTTTTTTTCTCTTTTCTACAATGTCGTGCTCGGTTGGTTTTGCATCAACGATCTCGGCAAACTTGTGAGTACCGTTTCTTACGAATAATCCTAGGCTTTAACCTCCGGGCGCATCGGCGAGGTTTCGTCTAGTTCTTTATTCACCCTTACCGATATTAGCTAGATCTACAAGTTTTCGTACCAAATTCTTGTAGTTTTAGCTATTATCATTACTATCCGCTTGATCTAGATCCTATCGCTTCTAACACCGCATACCGATTCCAACCTACTCGGCCGATGTCACGATCTACCGATTCACCGATCGCATCCGCACCGGTCGCTTTTGAGCGGCCGATCTGCTTTATCTTGTATCGGCCGATTGGGGTACGTGTCGCTGAAAGGCCATCGGTTCTCTAGCCGATCCATAATATTTTTCAATTGTCAATCAGCGGTCGATTGGTGGCACGCCTCGCTTCTGACCGGGAGTCACGTGTCGTGCGCAAGGGTGACGTCTATTTTGCGTCAACACACTTTTGGCACGCCTGGGACACGAAAAAGTCAACAATGGCGAAGCCTACGGTGGTCCTCATGAAGTCGATCCAGAACGTTCAACCAATTACCAAGGATCGGTGAAAGATCTGAGACAAAAGCCGAGTTAGAGGATCACATGAAGCATTATGAAGAGCTTTATGCGGCATCATACGGTCGGACTAAAAGTGGAGTCTTCAAGAAGAATCCAACGCCTAAACAAGTCACCTTTCACCGATCTGAAGGGCTTCAAGACATGATGACCAAAGCTATGCATCAAACAATGATTGATCAATCCAAGGTATTCGCAAATACTATTCAGAATACCATAATTGATGCACTCAAGAAAGGAGGAAGGAGGATATCCGGGGCTGCATATTACCAACGAAACAAAATCCTCTAGTGTTCCAAAACCAATCAGCCAACCCGCCGATTGACGATCCAACGACAAAAAGCTACACCATCTCCACAAGCGCTACTAGTTCTTCATCGGACACCCAACCAACTCAGAACCAAAGTGGTGATGGTAAAGCTAAAGATCCTACCGTCACATCACTAGTGCAGTCTAACGTCCAGGATCAAGTGCTTCCAGTGCAGAATCAGCAAAAATATCCTGCGATGAGAGATCAAGATGGGAAGGGATGGGATTTACCTCGTGATCACTTTGAGACTAACATCTCAAATTTCTTTGAGCACGTGCGAGGAAGTCAGTAAAATACCCACAGTCTTACCAAGCTACATTTGGAGGTACTCGGTGTGCACATGAATGGGGAAGGAGTGGTGTTTGTTTACTTCAATCATGGGAGCAAGAACTTTGAAAGAGTCAAGATTAGTCCAGCTCATGCTCACATGGTCATACCAACAGAGAAAAGACCTCCTATTCCACCTCGGAGGCCAAACCCACTCCACCTTCGGCTCGGCTACTCGGGATGCCCATGCCAACCGCTGCCACTACAACAACGCTCGGGATGCCCATACAGCTAGCCCGCCTCAGCGATCAACGACAATGCAAGTTGTCTTAACCCCAGCTAATACGGTGGCTCATACAAGATCTTCACCTCAACAGCCGATCAACCAAGGAGCAGGGCAGCGGTGGTTCCACAGGTGGATTCACGCAATTGCTGCAAACACTTCTAAATCAATTGGCTATTTCAAACCCGGTTGAATACGCGGCAACCAGCCCCATCGGCTAGTCAGCCGATTGAACAGGCTACACCTATTACAGGTCATTCAAACACTCAAGGTTCTACTGAGGCAAGGACAGTTCTAGATCCAAAGACAAGAATCTTAGAAGAACGACCTCCGAAACTCGGTGAGATACAAGCAATTGAGCAAGTGGCTGAGTTGAAATCTCATGTGAAGCAGAGTTGATCGAACACTTTTGAGAGATACTCTTGAAGCAATATGGGATAAAACCTAAACAGATCCGCATGTATAGGACACCGTATCCCTCTGGCTACGATCAGATACCATTCCCTCCAAGATTCAAAGTGCTAGATTTCACCAAGTTCTCTGGGCAAGATGAAACATCCACTATAGAGCACATCACTCGGTTTATCATCCAATGTGGAGAAGCAGGGAATATTGATGCACTCAGGATACGTTTATTCTCTTCATCTCCGTCGGGCCATGATTCTCATGGTTTACATCACTACCGGCTAACTCCATCAAACAGCAGTTCCATAATTACTTCTTCTCCGGCATCAACGAGATGAAGATCAATCGACCGAGTGTGCTCAAGCAAAGGAACGATGAAACAGTAGCTGGATTCGTTCAAAGATTCAGAGAGGTCAGAAATAAGTGCTATAGTCTGAACTTGGGAGACAAGCAATTGGCTGAACTAGCTTTCCAAGGTCTCTTGCCGACCTTGAGGGAGAAATATGCATCACATGATATTGAAAGCCTCAACCAGTTAGTTAGTCGGATGAGTCAAGAAACTGCAAAGTCCTATGAACCCAGAAGAAACTTTCAGAAGAAGATGTCATATGTGGACTACTCTGACTCAGAAGACGAAGACAATATGATAGGACTTACAGAGTGGGTCAAAGGCAAGAAGATAGTGTCCTGTCCCTTTAGCAAGAAAGAGCCAGAGAAATTCGGCTTTGATATCACTAAGGCCGATAAGATATTTGATCTGTTGCTTCAGCAAGGGCAGATTAAACTCTCTCAGTTCCATACCATACCATCTGCAGAAGAGCTGAAGAGGATGAAGTATTGCAAGTGGCACAATGCAACATCGCACGACACCAATGATTGCAAGATCTTCAGACAACAGATCCAGTCAACTATTGAGCAACGGAGGCTTAAATTTGAAACTCCCACCAAAGCTGAAAAGCTGATGAAGATTGATCAGCACCCCTTCCCAACTAACACGGTTGAGGTGTCTAGCAAAGACACGTCACGAGTTAAGTTGCTGACATCTGATTCGGCTCAAAATAAAGGAGCCGTTGATCCCAAAGTACAAGTAACTGCCACCGATGTCAAAGGAAAAGGGTTACTACTTGAAGAGGGAGAATCAAAGCCACGCCGACCCGTCACGTCCCAAATGTTAATCAACAAGTTCCATCGCCGGCAAGAGAAGGCAAAGGAAAGAGAAGAGTGGGCACGGCGTAATGAAGGACATTGGAGATGTCCGTTCTTCAATGTTGGGAAGAAGGATCAAGCTAATGCAGAAAACATCCAAAGTGCACGGGGCTTACAATAATGGCAACTCATCCAAAAGGGTTTGCTTTGATGACAAGACCGCAGCCAAGGATCACCGTGGATTCAACAATCAACGAGTCTCGGTTCACGATCGGCTGGGGGGCAAAGCCAGCGTCCACGATCGGCTGGGGGGCAAGGCCAACGTTCATGATCGGCTGGGAGGCCGAGTCAATGAAGAGTCAAACAATCAGCTCGAAGATATGGCCGATTCTACGGTACCGATGAAGATATCATGTGCCGAGCTCTGACGCCGACGACATTACAACTGGATGATGAAGGATCAAGCCAAACACGTAAGAAGCCTAATCCACAGTTGTGACGCCCCAGGTTTTTATTTAACCCGAAATGCTGGTCAACCACATTGTGATGGTCAAAACATGGTCAACCTGGGTCATCACCTCGAAAACCTCACCAACACTCACCCATTAGCATCCTAAGCCAGGCAAACATACTTTCCTTGGTCAAAACCCTATTTAGAGTGGTCGAACCCCTATTGTCAATCTCCTGGATCTGGAACTTTGGCCACGTTCTCCAAATTTTGGCTAAACACTCAAAAATCTGCCAATATAAAAGTTGTGCAGAATTTTCAGGAACACATTTCATCTTCAGGATGGCATTTCAAATTTTGAGTGGAAAAGGTTCAAATTTGCCAGTCAAACTCAGTTTCACTATTCACCTAAGACATAAAAATCCTCAAATTGGCATTTGAATTTCTCTTTCATTTTGAATCCAAATCCAATTCAGCTTCAGCCATTATTGGAGGATCAACTCATCTGCAACTTTCCTATCTACAAGATTTGAAGTTTACATGCAACTTTTGAGAATCGTCTGACCGCCTGGTGGAGCGCGCCGCGCGCCTTGTGGCCGCCGGCCGCGGCGTCGTCCACCTCCCGCCAGCGCGCTGCGGGCCGCCGGCCGTCATTGCATTTACGCCCGGACGCTTAGCCACGAAGCACGCCTCTGGCGCAGCTGCTATAAATAGCCGCCTCCCTCTCCTCCCCGTGAGCCCGCCGTCGCCGCCCGCCATTGCCGCCGCAGCGCAGCACCCCTCGCTCGCCGCCCGGCCAAGGCTTCCAAGCTCTTCTCTAGACCTCACTCGAGCTTCACCCCGCTTGTTGCCTTGCATTTCCTCACACTCACTCATCCGAGAGCCGCACGCTGCGCCGGCCGCCGCCGAGCCACCTCCGGCCACACCACCACCACCAATCAACTCGTGGTGAGCCCAATCGCACACCGACGTCATTTGTTTGCCAAGCCTGACCGCCGTTTGCCGCCGGCGAACCCTCCCCCGCCGCCAAGGGCACGGTTGTGATTCCCCGAGGGCATATGTGTAAACCAGGGGCTCGGTTGCAATAGAAGTTAACTTAGTTTCCTTGCAAGTTGGTCCAACACATTAGAAAAAGCCTAGAAATTCACAGAAAAATCAGAAAAATACAAACCCAATTTTGTTGGTCTCAGTCAGAGTATATCTACAACTTCTACAAAGCATGACCATAGTTTTGACTTATAGATTTTGAATGAAAATTCAAATTAAGTTTGACACCTTTTTGCTGTAATTTAAAATCTAGAAGGGATATGGAGCTGAATTTTTGGATATGTTGCTAGACTTGTCATGATTAGACTCTGGACCAAAAATTGCACAAAGTTATTAAACAGATCTTTTATTATGAAATACTTTGTATTTATGCTATTTTTGCTTTACTGATTTTTGTAGCAAAGTATATATTGAGTTTTTGTGCTCAACTTGTGGCAATGTTCATGTTATGCCTAGATGCAACTTTCCTAAATTTATCATGAATTTATCTCTGTTAGAATTATTTAATCTTGTTTTATGCTTAGATTCACATTTAAATGCATAGTTCAAATTTCAAATGTGTGTATGGTGAACCTGCTGGTGTTCTGATCTTGTTTTAGGCCAGAGTAGCTGTAGGTTTGTTTTTGGATGCAGGAGCTTTTATTTATTTATTTATTTATGCATTTCCTTTAATTTAAATGGCTAGGAAATGTCATCTTTGCATTTATAGGTTTTGTAGCTCTTGTAATGTCCAAAGCTTGATCCAGTGGTTGCTTAGTAGTATTTAGGCCAGCAAGGACCCCTGTCCTTGTTTGTATATTTTATTTTGCATATAAAAGTTAAGGTGCACATAAGCTTGTTGTTAGGAGTTAATTAGGAAAATGTGTCCTTTAACCTTGTAACCCTTGTAAATGGTTGCATAGCTTAATTTTAGTATCTCTAAATACACCTTGCTGTTTTAAGAATTTAATTTGAAATTACTTACATAGATGTGCACACAATTGCTATTAAAAGATTGAATAATAAATCTTCACATGGAATAACAATAATGAAAGTAAACATTAATTACTTGTTGGTCAAAGAATAAACCTTTGTCTATAATAACCTTAATGGAAAAGAATTAATAATTAATTGTTTGTTAAGGTGAATGTGGCCAACAAGAGTTGGATGAAATAATTAATCTATCACACCACCTGAACCCTGCATTGCATTCCGTGTAGAACTCCCTGACGGTAACTACGCGTTCGTGCCGGAAGCCGAGGAAGGAGGAGCTGAAGCGGAGCTGCAGTACGTGGAGGTGACCGAAGACATCAAGGCACTCGGGCTAACCACCGGCCGAAGCCAAGCCCGGTGCATTAACCTAAGTGTTTTTGAAATCTTATGCAACTATCTATGGATGATTGTGCATTTACGTCAGAGTTGATATGAAACCCTAGATGCATGATCCTAGGTACCGTTGTCCTTTACTAGTATGATAGGCCGATATGCTATGCTATAGGACCGTTACAAGTCGAGTGATGCTTGTCACTTTCATGAGAATAGGTTCTTATGTTGGAATCATAAGATCTTTATAAATGGATTGCTCATGTGGTAAGAGCATGGGATGTGGGCTCCGGTCTAATGGCTTTCGTGGGTTAAGTGTTTGAACGTACTAAGCACTTGTCGGGAATGGGACCGGTAAGCCTAGTACCTTAATGAGGCGGTAAGGGATTTTACTGTGACTAATCTTGGGATGCGTCCCCCGGCTAGCTACCGGTGGCGCATGTGCGATTCTGAGTGCCTTGCGGGGTACGCCAAATAGCCTGTACCGAAGACTGTGGCCTTTTATCCCGAACCGAGGATTTTTGGGAACCGCCTGGTGGTTGTCCTCGCGGGGGCACCCTATCATGTGTTTAGGTCTACCTTGCAAGGTTTAAATCAACTGGTTGTCGGCCTCTCACCGTTATCTGAGACTACTTATCCTACTGGCTATGAGATCCCTAAGGATGGAAGTTGATGAATATTATGCTTGATTAATTGTCTTGCACAACTTATGATTGCAATAGTTGGCTAATTTAGAAAAGAATATTCAACTAGAACTTGTGCTAAAATCTTGAAAGTAAGGACATACCCTTCGTTGCTTTTCAGCTAAAGAAACCCCAGTGGCCAAAAAGCCTTTCATGTCTAGAGTTGGTGAAGTAGTTATCACCGACGGGTAAGTCTTCCGAGTATTAGTATACTCACCTTTGCTATAACTGTTGCTCCGGTAATGCCTTTGGCCGATGTGTGGCCCGGAGAGATCCCTTTAACTGGGAGCCGGAGTGGGTGGAAGACGATGAATGAAGGCATCATGGCAGGCCTCCCGTGATGTTTCCTCGTCTTGGTTTAGTTTAATTCGCTGTTTTCAAAACTCACGAACTTCGTTGTCGTGTCAAAGACTTCATAAATTAAGCCCTTGAGGTAAATTTGGATGTTAATCATATGTTGTTCTCTGGACTTGCCTTTGCATGAGTTTTAATGCATATATGTCGATCCTTATTGCTTTGTAAGTGATTACCGGGCGTTAACCCGGCAACTAACGACAGGATGATACTTTATTATTGCTTAATGACCAAAGTGGATTGGTTTAGGCGATAGTACGGTATTTTCCTGGGCGGGTTGTCACAGCTGGCATCAGAGCAATTATATGCACTAGAGGTTAATTAATAACCTTAATCACTGGTTTTTGAATAAAATTTGCCAAGATTGTTTGGATTTGCAGAACACGTTGTTCCGTTAAGGATAAACTAGACCGAGAGGCCCTAGAGGGAATTTTGGGTTCTTTCAGGTGGCTTATTAATCTATGGTTTATTTTGCTAACTCCCAGCACATTTATTTCCTGTCAGAACTTACTTTCTGTACAACCATACTAGTTCATCACGTTTTGCTATACGTGGTGGTACCCACAGAAAGTCCCTGTGAGGGATGGATGGGACCTATTCAAATGGGCACCCACGTCGCGTCTGCGTCTCATCACGTTTTGCTATACGTGGTGGTACCGCATGGAAGTCATGTGAGGGATGGATGGGACCTAGTCCAAAGGGAACCCACCGTTGCGTCTGTGTCTCACCACGTTTTGCCATACGTGGACGTTCCGCATTGTGTATATGTGAGGCAAGGATCCGCTTCATTCCAAAAGGAGCGTATCCGAGGTTGGACGCTGTCCATGCAGCGGCTTGACGCATGGATACCGCGTTCTATAGTGAACGGTAATGTATGTGGACGCTTCGTGACGTCTTGGCACGGAAGGTTCTTTCTGCAGTACATAACAGCTTCATTAGACGCTAAGTGAGTACCGAGTAGCTCTCGACTAGCTATTATAGGGAGAGGAGTAAAAGCCTTGCCACCGGCACTAACCCGATTTTTGGCTTGATTGCCGTGTGAGGTCGAATAGGACGTCTTGCATGCATACTAAAAATCGAAACGAATTAAAAAGGACACAAAACAGAACTTATGTGCTCTCTAAGGAAGAATTGCTAGTGTGTGGTTTCTGTGAACTAGATTACCTCTCATGCATAGGTGTTGTGCTGTCCAAATTCTTGTAGGATTGTTCTAGCTTATTTTTGCATCATGTTCTAGGAGTTTTTAGACTAGTTGATCTATACCAAAGTTGCTCCATAACTAATCTAGTTTTTGCTCACAAAAATTCGTGGTCATAGCTTTTGTAAATCTTGAGTTGTACCCTTTTTAGTGAACTTAGGTCATGCTGTTTTTCAGGAAGGCAGAACCTTAAACTTTGCATCTTTCGACCTTGTTCCTAATTGATCTAGCTCAACCTTTGAATACCAAAAGTGTGTATAAAAACCTTACGGAGTTGCTGGTAAAAATTGAGAATTTTTGGGGTTCTGGATTTTTAGTTATGAATTTTTATTCACAGCTGCCAGAATTTGCACCATTTGACATGTTGCTCTCTTTTGAGTCCGACATGTGTTACATCTTTGTACAGATGGCTGCCCCGTGTTTTTCGAGTACGGCGCGACGGTTCGGTCCGTCTGATGGACTGCACTGAGGGTTTTCCACGCCTTGCGTGGGAGGCACCTCACGCTGCCGGCTACACCATTCCGCCTACGAGGCACTCGAGTTAGAGCACCGGCGTGCCTCGTTGCAGTGGTGACCGCCATCGTACCACCTCACCGGACCACCCCGACCGGTTCGACTTGAGCTCGTGTACCGGGTTTTCATCTGCAGGAGCCTTCTCGTCGGCTGCCCTGGTATTGACGGATTTGCGATCGCAACCCGACGGTGGTAGCACTCACCATTCGGACTGTTTTGCGGTAAACCCGCACGACCCGGCATGGAGGGACCGTGTGGACCACCCAGAGTTACTGCTGCTCGCAGTCCCGCTGGGACGTCACGCTGACGCTAACGTTGCCCGGACGCCGTGTTCACACTCCGTGGGCTGCGAACACCACCCACCGATGATCAGCCGCCCGAGTCGGCTCGCCGGCCCGGCAGCCTTCTCTTACTTGCCAGCAGAGCTTCACTCTCTTCCAGACTCAGCAGGAGAACGACCGGCTATGTACGAGGAGATTCCAGATGGAGTTAGAGAGGCGACCACCGGAGAATCCTAGACACAGGCGCAGGTCACTACCTTCGTGAGGACGTGGACGCTAGAGAGATCGAGAGGTTGACACGCTGCAGAACATCATCGAGATGCAGCAGTAGAAGAGGCCGAGGCGTGTAGCAGCCCAGGCCATTGTGGCTCTGCAGCCACCACCTCCGGTGGAGGCACCTCCGGAGGAGCAGCAGGGTCAGTCCGGTCTTGACCAGAGAGTCGTGACCATCGCTACCAACCCCACCGGCTTCACCTGGCAAGCAGGTGCTCGTCGGCAACTAGGTTGCCGTAGTGTTGTAATAAGATGGGTCATACTCCTGTGTGTAGCCTTTTGGTTGGTTTGTGGTAGGTGAGCATAGGAGTATGCTTTTGTGCAGCGTGACTGCAATGTAACCCAGGTTGTAATGTGGTAATTTCAAACCTTGAAACCTTTGTAATGTTCTGTGAACACCTTATCCGTAATGTTTGTTGTAAGGAAATGCTTAAGCAATTTGTGATCAGAATCGAGTTCGATGTTGTATACCAAACTTGTTTGGAATTTGGTGACGATCGCGCTCTCAAAATCTCAGCAATCGTGCACTTTCTTATTGAGAGTTATGCAATTTCTAACCCAATCCTGGCTGCTGTCCAAACAGCGAGACAAGGCTTAGGAAAGGGAGTTTTCGAGCAATTGAACGTCGGAATCTTATCATGCGTTGAATACCAAAGTTGTGCGGAATGTTGCAATGACCGCGCTCGCCAAAATTCAGCATTTTTGCATAAGGGTAGAGAGAACTACGGAGTTTTCGGTGAGTGTCGGCCTGCTGCCGAGACAGCTAGGTAGCTTCCCGCAATTTGCATTCTTCGGACATGCGAAGTGGGAATTCGCTGCGGTGTTGAAAGCCAACTTTGAGGCGTATGAAATCCTGCATCTACTAACCAATTTTGGAGAATTTTTCAGTGACTAAGCTGTGGGATATGAAACGTTCTTATGACTGTGTTGCTGCCAATTTCGATAAACTTGCATGAATGAGCTTTTGTGATGCATGGTTACGCTTGTCGTTTCTTTCTAAGCGAGATTATGGCTGCGTGTCTAATAAAGGCTCACATTTTCAGATGGTGGGACCAACGCGCAGCTCCCCCAATGGTTTCGGAATGTCGGGCAGTGGTGAACTACCATCGCCACCGCCCATGACGCCGTCGGAGGCATTCATGGCCACTCAGACCGAGGTGCTGCGCCGGATCCTCTGAGACGCAACAGATCGCCCAGCAGCTGAACCCATGGGGTAAATCATGAGGGCCAAATCAGGTCACCACCTACCCTCAGTTCATCGGGATGAAGCCCCCGACCTTTTCCAAGGCGGAAGACCCCCTGGAAGCTGAGGCATGGATCAAGGCAATCGAGGCCAAGTTCTCTGCCTTTGTACTGCCTTGCTCAGAGGAAAACAAGGCCAACTTCGCAGCCTTACAACTGCGAGGTGAAGCCTTGATGTGGTGGGATCATTTCAAGACCATGCAGCAGGGGCATGCTGTCACTTGGAATGAATTCAAGCAAGCTTTCAAGAGCCATCACATTCCTAAGGGATTAATGGATAGGAAGATGAGGGAGTTGCTTGGCCCTCGTGCAGGATCCGACAACGTATCACTATGCACAGAAATTTAATAGCCTTTGCCAGTATGGTGGACATCACGTGGATACCGATGCAAAGAAGATGGAAAGGTTCCGTGATGGCCTGGATGGTGAGTTGTACGAACGGCTGAACTTGATCGAGCCCAACAACTTCCATGAGCTCGTAAACAAGGCTATATCCCAAGAGGATGCTATGAAGAAGGCCCAGAGAGACAAGAAGAGGCAGGTTGGTTTTGCTTCGGGCAGCGGGACTAACAAAAAGTTTCGCTTTGTGAAGAAGAATGTTCTAACTCGTCTCCCAAAGAATCTTCAATCGACGCCGGACGATGAAGCCATCACGTAACAAACCTTCGTGGAACTTCCGTTCGCAACACCCAAGAAGAAGCTTCCAAGCCCAACGCACCCCATGCAACATCGGTGAACGCCGTTGTTACAATTGTGGACAGGGCACTACATAAGTGATTGCCCCAAACCTAAGCGCAAGCCCAACCGCAGTAATCAAGGTTCAGGACCAAGCCGACCAATCCGGCTAAGAAGCCAATGGTGCAAGTCCGCCAAGGCAAGTTGAACTTCACCACCATGAGTGATATTCCGGTATAGCTCTACGGTACCTTCTCTATCAATGACACCCCTGTTAAGATATTGTTTGATTCTGGAGCTACCCACAGTTTCATCAGTGATAAGTTAGTAGGCAGAATGGGTTTGGTGGGTTCTCATACCAATCCGGCCTATAAAATCATCACTCCCGGGGGGAAAATCTCTTCTAGTACCTTAATCCGTGGAGTACAATTAAGGTTGGGAAGTAAGACGGTTCAATCAAACCTCATTGTCATAGGCTTAGAGGGTATGGATGTTATCTTGGGTATGGATTGGATGACCCGACATAAGGTGGTTCTAGATATCTCGGGTAGAGTTGTAGTGATCAATTCACCTACCATCGGACACACCACCCTGTACCTACCTTTTAAGGACGGTGCGCACTTTGTGCCTATGTGACCGCATCTCTCACCTTGAAGAAATTCTAGTAGTTTGTGAATATCCTGATGTTTTTCCCGATGAATTGCCTGGCATGCCACCAGACTGGGATGTCGAGTTTGTAATTGAACTCCAACCGGGCACTGCGCCCATTTCCAAACGACCTTATCGTATGCCTCCCAAGGAGTTAGCTGAACTGAAAAATCGACTCTAGGAATTGTTGGATAAGGGCTATATTCGCCCAAGTTCTTCTCCTTGGGGTTGCCCCGCACTCTTTGTCAAAAAGAAAGATGGTAGTTTGAGGTTATGTGTTGACTACAGACCTCTCAATGCGGTGACCATCAAAAACAAATATCCCCTTCCCCGCATTGATGTTCTGTTTGATCAATTGGCTGGTGCCAAGGTTTTCTCCAAGATCGATCTTCGGTCTGGTTATCACCAAATCAAAATTCGACCTTGTGACATTCCCAAAACTGCTTTCTCCACCCGATATGGTCTCTATGAGTATCTGGTGATGTCTTTTGGTCTCACAAATGCCCCAGCCTACTTCATGTATCTCATGAACTCCGTATTCATGACGGAGCTTGACAAATTCATAGTGGTCTTCATCGATGATATTCTAATCTATTCCAAAAATGAGAAAGAACATGCCAAACATCTTGAATTGTCCTCTGACGTTTGAGAGATCATAAGCTCTATGCTAAATTCTCCAAATGCGAATTCTGGTTGGATAGTGTGAAATTCTTGGGGCACACTATTTCCAAAGATGGCATATCCGTAGATCCTAGCAAAGTACAAGAGGTGATGGATTGGAAACCACCCAAGTCCGTACACCAAATCCGCAGTTTTCTAGGTTTGGCGGGTTATTACCGCTGATTCATTCTAGACTTCTCCAGGATCGCTAAACCTATGACTGAACTGCTCAAGAAAGGAGTGAAATTTGTATGGAGTGAAGCATGTGAGAAAGCCTTCCACACGCTGAGACAACATTTAACTTCAGCCCCAATGCTAGTACAACCGGATAATTCCAAACCTTTTGAAGTTTTCTATGACGCATCAGGCACTGATCTCGGTTGCGTTCTTATGCAAGAGGGCCGAGTCATTGCCTATGCCTCACGGGCACTTCGACCCCATGAGATCAATTATCCCACCCATGATCTAGAGCTAGCAGCGGTTGTTCATGCTCTTAAGATTTGGAGACACTATCTGATGGGCAATCGTTGCAATATCTTCACCGATCACAAGAGTCTCAAATATATCTTCACTCAATCGGATCTCAACATGAGACAAAGGAGATGGCTTGAGCTGATTAAAGATTATGATCTAGAAGTGCATTATCACCCCGGAAAAGCTAATGTTGTTGCGGATGCTCTTAGCCGCAAAGTTCACTGCAACCATCTAGAAGTGGAGCCGTATAGTGACACCTTATGTGAAGTCATGAGGAAGCTTCATTTGGAAGTGGTAGAGCAAGGAAATCTATATGCCATAGCGGCTGAATCTAATCTGTATGATAGAATTGTCACTGCTCAACACAATGACGAGGGCATACAAACTAATCAAAGCGAAATTAGCGTAAGGAGATCCCAAGTATACTTGTTTCGAGAGGGATTCAAATGATGTGGTATGGTTTGGGAAACGTCTTGTGATTCCTGATGACCAAGAAATTAAGAAAGAAATCTTTGATGAAGCTCATCTTTCCAAATTCTCTATTCATCCTGGAAGCACCAAGATGTATCAAGATTTGAAGGAAAATTTCTGGTGGTCCAATATGAAAGTCGACATAGCAAAGTATGTGTCAGAGTGTGATACTTGCCACAGAATGAAAGCAAGCCATTTGAAATCGGCAGGTATACTCCAACCCCTACCTATGTGGAAATGGGATGACATAAGTATGGACTTCATTGTGGGTTTACCCCTGACTGCTAGAAAGAAGGATTCTATTTGGGTTATCGTGGACAGACTCACCAAGACTGCCCATTTCATTGCAGTTCATACTACTTATTCAGTGCAACAATATGCAGAGTTATATATGGATCAAATAGTCCGTTTGCATGGAATTCCGAAGACCATAATCTCGGATAGAGGAACTCAATTTGTAGCTCGGAGCAATTGCATGAATGCCTAGGAACCAAGTTGATCCGTAGTTCCAGCTATCACCCGCAGACCGATGGTCAAACGGAAAGGGTAAATCAAATTTTGGAAGACATGCTACGGGCAAGCATCCTGCATTTTGATAAAAGCTGGGATAAGTGTCTGTCCTTGGCAGAGTTCTCTTATAACAATAGCTACCAAGCTAGTTTGAAGATGGCACCGTTCGATGCTCTTTATGGACGGAGATGTCGTACTGCTTTGAACTGGTCAGAAGCCGGAGAAAGGACACTCTTTGGTCCGGACTTAGTCAAAGACGCCGAAGAGAAAGTGCAAGTGATAAGGGAGAACTTGAAGTTAGCTCAGATGAGGCAAAAGAGCTATCACGATAGAGGAACGGCACCCCGCCAGTTTGAAGTTGGAGATTATGTGTACCTAAAGGTTTCACCAACCAAAGGTGTACAAAGGTTCGGTGTTAAAGGAAAATTAGCTCCGCGCTATATCGAACCTTATGAAATCCTTGAAGTATGTGGGCCAGTGGCTTATCGCATCATCCGACTTCCGAGCGGTTCTCCAGATCCACAATGTGTTTCATGTGACTCAATTGAAGAAAGGCGTGCATGCCTGAAACTGAGGTAATCACGGAAGCAAATGCTTGGATTGAGCGGTTTCGCTCATCGAGCATCCCATGAGGGTGTTGGACAAAAAGGAGAGGAAGACCCGAAGACAAACCGTAAGGATGTACAAGATACAATGGAGTCATCATACGGAAGAAGAAGCGACTTGGGAGACGAAAGATTTTCTCAACACCAAGTACCCGGGTTTTCTACAATCTCGAAACCGTAAGTTTCTTTTGTCCTATCTCGTTCTTTAAAATCGAATCTCGGGACGAGATTCCGCTTAGGGTAGGTCAGGACGCCCTGTGTTTTTATTTAACCCAAAATGCTGGTCAACCCTGTTGACAGTGGTCAAAACATGATCAACCTGGGTCATCACCTCGAAAACCTCACCAACACTCACCCATTAGCACCCTAAGCCAGTCAAACACACTTTCCTTGGTCAAAACCCTATTTAGAGTGGTCGAACCCCTATCGTCAATCTCCTGGATCTGGAACTTTGGCCACGTTCTCCAAATTTTAGCTAAACACTCAAAAATCTGCCAATATAAAAGTTGTGCGAATTTCAGAACACATTTCATCTTCGGATGGCATTTCAAATTTTGAGTGGAAAAGGTTCAAATTTGCCAGTCAAACTCAGTTTCACTATTCACCCGAGACATAAAAATCCTTAAATTGGCATTTGAATTTTCTTTCATTTTGAATCCAAATCCAATTCGGTCACCATTATTCGTGAGGATCAACTCATCTGCAACTTTCCTATCTACAAGATTTGAAGTTTACATGCAACTTTTGAGAATCGTGCAAGCAAACAGGGGCACTTGGGACGGACCGGGCCGGAGACACGCCGGCTGCGACGTGGCGCGCGCTGCCCACGCCGCCGCCGCCGCCGCCGTGGTACGGCCGCCCCGAAGTTTGGGCGTGACCTCATGCATGCGCGCCTCGCTGCCGCTAGAGCCGCCTGGCCGGTGGAACCGCGCCACCACGCGGTCGCCGCACGCGCTGGCCTCCCCACCGCGCCGCGCACGCCGAGACCGCCGCCGCCATGCATTTACGTCCGGACGCTTAGCCACAAGCGGCCGCCTCAAGGCGGCCGACTATAAATAGCTGCCTCCTCTCTCCTGAGCCGCCGTCCGCGCACGCCATTGCCGCCACAGGCGTAGCACCCTCCGCTCGCTCCCGCCGCCGGCCAAGGCTTCCAAGCTCTTCTCTAGACCTCACTCGAGCTTCCACCACCGCTTGTTGCCTTGCATTTCCCTCACACCAGCCGAGAGCCGAGCTGGCGGCGCCGCCACCTCGCCGCCGCCGCCGGGAGCCACCTCCGCCACGCCACCACCAAATCAACTTGTGGTGAGCCCAATCGCACACCGCGTCATTTGTTTGCCAAGCCCCGCCGCGTCACGCCGGAAAGCCTCCCGCCGCCAAAGGGCACGGTTGTGATTCCCGAGGGCATATGTGTAAACTAGGGGCTCGGTTGCAATAGAAGTTAACTTAGTTTCTTGCAAGTTGGTCCAGCACCTTAGAAAAGCTAGAAATTCACAAAAATTCAGAAAATGCAAACCCAATTTTGTTGGTCTCAGTGAGAGTATATCTACAACTTCTACAAAGCATGACCATAGTTTTGACTTATAGATTTTGAATGAAAATTCAAATTCAGTTTGACACCTTTTGCTGTAATTTAAAAATCTAGAAGGGATATGGAGCTGAATTTTGGATATGTTGCTAGACTTGTCATGGTTAGACTCTGGACCAAAATTGCACAAAGTTGTTGAACAGATCTTTTATTATAAATTACTTTGTATTTATGCTATTTCGCTTACTGATTTTTGTAGCAAAGTATATTTTGAATTTTTCTGCTCAACTTGTGGCAATGTTCATGTTATGCCTAGATGCAACTTTCCTGAATTTATCATGAATTTATCTCTGTTAGAATTATTTAATCTTGTTTTATGCTTAGATTCACATTTAAATGCATAGTTCAAATTTCAAATGTTTGAGATGAACCCATGGGTGTTCTGATCTTGTTTTAGGCGAGTAGCTGTAGGTTTGTTTTGGATGCAGGAGCTTTTATTTATTTATTTATGCATTTCCTTTAATTTAAATGGCTAGGAAATGTCATCTTGCATTTATAGGTTTTGTAGCTCTTTAATGTCCAAAGCTTGATCCAGTGGTTGCTTTGTAGTATTTAGCCAGCAAGGACCCTGTCCTTGTTTGTATATTTATTTTTTGCATATAAAAGTTAGGTGCACATAAGCTTGTTGTTAGGAGTTAATTAGGAAAATGTGTCCTTTAACCTTGTGACCCTTGTAAATGGTTGCATAGCTTAATTTTAGGATCTCTAAATACACCTTGCTGTTTTAAGAATTAAATTTGAAATTATTTACATAGATGTGCACAATTGCTATTAAAAGATTGAATAATAAATCTTCACATGAAATAACAATCATGAAAGTAAACATTAATTACTTGTTGGTCAAAGAATAAACCTTTGTCCATAATAACCTTAATGAAAAGAATTAATAATTAATTGTTTGTTAAGGTGAATGTGGCCAACAAGAGTTGGATGAAATAATTAATCACTCCACCTCGAACCCTGCATTGCATTCCGTAGAACTCCCAGACTAACTACGCGCCGTGCTTAAGCCGAGGAAGGAGGAGCCGACGCTGAGCTGCGAGACGTGGAGGTGACGAAGACACCGAGGACCTCAAAGCTAACCTCGACGAAGGCAAGCCTTGCATTAACCTAAGTGTTTTTGAAATCTTATGCAACTATCTATGGATGATTGTGCATTTACGTCAGGAGTTGAAATGAAACCCTAGATGCATGATCCCTAGGTACCTATGTCCTTACTAGTATGATAGGTCGATAGTCGCTATGCTATAGGATCATATAAGTCGAGTGATGCTTGTCATCATGAGAATAGGTTCTTATGTTGGAATCATAAGATCTCCTTAAATGGATTGCTCATGTGGTAAGAGCATGGGATGTGGGCTTTCCAATGGCTTTCGTGGGTTAAGTGTTTGAACGCATTACTAAGCACTTGTCGGAATGGGTACCGGTAAGCCTAGTACCTTAATGAGGCTGAAGGGATTTTCTGTGACTAATCTTGGGATGCGCCCCCGGCTAGCTACCGGTGGCGATGTGCGATTCTAGTGCCTTGCGGTACGCCAGATAGCCTGCATCAAGACCGTGGCCTTTATCCCGAACCGAGATTTTTGGGAATTGCCGGTGGTTGTCCTCATGGGGCACCCTACCGTGTGTTTAGGTCTACCTTGCAAGGTTTAAATCAATCGGTTGTCGGCCTCTCACCGTTATCCGAGACTACTTATCCCATCGGCCATGAGATCCCTAATGATGGAAGTTGATGAATATTATGCTTGATTAATTGTTTGCACAACTTATGCTTGCAATAGTTGGCTAATTTAGAAAAGATTATTCAACTAGAACTTGTGCTAAAATATTGAAAGTAAGGACATACTCTTTGTTGCTTTTCAGAAAAGAAACCCCGGCCAAAAAAGCCTTTCATGTCTAGAGTTGGTGAAGTAGTTATCACCGAGTAAGTCTTGCGAGTATTAGTATACTCAGCCTTGCTATAACTGTTGCTCCGTGTAATGCCTTTGCTGATGTGTGGCCCGGAGAGATCCCGCCCGGCCGAGTCGGAGTGGTGGAAGACGATGAATGAAGGCATCATGGCAGGCCTCCCGTGATGTTTCCTCGCGCCGCTTAGTTTAATTCGCTTTTCAAAACTCGAACTTCGTTGTCATGTCAAAGACTTTGCTTGTATAATTAACCCTTCGGGTAAATTTGGATGTTAATCATATGTTGTTCTCCTGACTCGCGTGAGTTTTAATGCATATATGTCGATCCTTGTTGCTTTGTAGTGATTTACCCATGCTAACCCGCAACCAACGCATGTGGATGATACTTTATTATTGCTTAATGACCAAAGTGGATTGGTTTAGGCGATAGTACGGTATTTTCCTGGGCGGGTTGTCACAACAGTGGTGTCCGGATGGCTTGACTAAGTCCCAGAAGAGAAGAGTCCAGCACCTATGTCAGCTAGAACAGCATGAAGAAGCGGAGAAACTTGTGCTGGACAAGAAGAAGGTTCGGTCTAAAGTTTGGCGCCCGAAGCCTAAGACCGATGGTAAGGAAGATGACAAACCCCGAGCTGATATAGATATGGTTGTCTTCCTACCGAAAGAGTTCATGGCTCCGGTTGATTCGGATGTGTCCGATGAGGAGCTTGGCATGGCTCAATTGACACTGGAACCTAAACAAGCTATCTTTGAGAAGCCAGAAGATGGAAAATGACAACACTTGAAGGCTCTATTTCTCAAAGGTTTTGTCAATGGCAAAACAGTCACCAGGATGCTAGTAGATGGAGGAGCTGTAGTTAACCTGATGCCGTACACCATGCTGCGCAAGATTGGGAAATCTGATGAAGATTTGACCCAAACCGACATGATGTTGGTGGACTTCGAAGGCAATGTCTCTCCGGCTCAAGGAGCCATCTGCGTGGAGCTCACCATCGGCAGTAAGACCCTTCCGACCGCTTTCTTTGTCATTAAAGGGAGGGGATCTTATAATCTACTGCTGGGTCGGGATTGGATACATTCCAATTGTTGCACACCATCTACAATGCACCAATACATCATCCAATGGATCGGAGATTCGGTGGAGGAGGTGCAAGGACAAAGGGCAGCTGGCATGTAAGCACAAGGATGGACTTATGATCAAGTGAGCTGCATATCTGGAAAAGCATGGGATACCAAGTATCTCAAAGTGTCCGATTTTGGACTAAAGCCGGTTCAAGCGGTTGGCTCTGATAATGAGGCTTAATGGATCAGTTCATTGAAGACGAAAAGAAGCTTGGGCTCAGAGTCACAGCAGCCGATGGATTGGTCGCCCAAGTGTACAAACAGTTGTATCAGCCGATTGTCCTATCGTGCCTATCGGCCGATTGAGTTTTCGAGCTACAGCCGATTGCGAATGTAATCGTAGAATAGCCGATGTCTGTAAAGAATCACCTTTAGCATAAAAAATGTAAAACTGATGTACAAAATCTTCGGTTATAGCCGATACATGTATCGCCTTCAGATTAAAGTGAATACACGTTTATGCTTCTGTTTTGAATTACTGCAATGATATCATAACTCAGATCTACAGATTACATACGTTCTCAAGAAGTTACAGAGGGACATTGTTCTAACTCCCAGTATGATGAGGATATTGAATCGATGAATGGGAGAAAGACACACGCGAAGAGGAAACGAAAGATTAAGATCTTCAGTCTTCTGCCGGAAGGAGCCCGAGTTGATGACCAAGATGGCCGTTCCTTTGGCACGCTCTTCCTCTGATAAATGTGTAGCAAGACACCCTACCTGTGTTCTCCCTCCAAAGCCAGATCCTCACAAGGATTCTTCTAGCTATGGCGCCTCCAGGCTTTTCAAAAGGAGACAAAGAAGAAGAGGGGCCACTACACTACTTCACAAGAATTCTTCTAGCTATAAAAGAGAGAAGGAGGAAAGGAAATAGTCATACAGCAGGAGTCTGTAATCTATCTGAGTTAGTTGTGCCATGGCCGATGAAGAGTGAGTTCTTCCCATCGAGCTTCAGGCCTATTTATAGCCCCAAGATGCAGAGAAGATAACTACAAGAAGGAATTGAAAAGGGGAAAATGAAGAGCATCCGATGCAGTCAAAGCAAGAACAGTTTCCCCGTGAAAGTCTCAGGCTGGACAGTGGGCAGGCATGCGGAATCGCTTCCCAAGAATCAGGGATGGGCTTTGAAAGAGTATTGAATAGAAATGTGTGGCCTTACTCTGTACTCCAGAAGAAGAGACTATCAAGATTCCCCTCTCTCTAAATTTCCAGCAACGATGACAAGCTTTGATGCATCATTAGGATACAAGAAATCTTTGAAGAGAAACTTGTCAAGGAGTGGAGACAACTACATTTTCCTGAAGGCACTCTAAAAGAGGTTTGCCTCTTATTCCTAACGGGAATTCGGTCTGGTTCATATTCAGAAGATTATGGTGCTACATAGAGTGGGCTACCATTTTATAGTGGAGAAATTGAGCCAGATCGTAAAAGCAATACCTACAAATATGGGTGGAAATTCATTGCTGAAAGATGGTGCTTAAAGATAAATATCCAGAGGTGGTGGTTTTCATTCATAAAAGGCCGATCACATCGGCTGATAGTACATCAGAGTTTAAAGGAGGCTTTTGGCCATATCTAACTCTATCCTAGTTTGTGCTATCTCTTCGCCTACGCGGTCCAGTTCTTGAAGAAGAGCTATCCTCCTGGCTTCAAGGACCTCCAACTTCTCCTCCTTGTTGGCAATCACCAGACGGAGACCACGTTCTTGTCTAGACGGATGGTTCAGCCGACTTGCACCAAAGGCGTTGATGTTTGAGACGATCCTTTCCACAGCATCACGGTTTGGAGACTAAAGAAAGAAGAGACGTCAGGGAAAGAAATCGTGAAAACAAGGAAAAGAAGAAAGGAACCAACCTGATTCACAGAAGAGGAGGAAGAAGAAGAAGCCATCGCGAAAGGAAGATGACAGTTCTAAAAAACTAAAAGGAAGCTAGTAGTATATAAAGGCCGATTGAAACGTTCAGTCAAAGCATTCAATGTGGAGCGTTGGAAGTTGGCCAAGAAAAGGCCAATCACAATTCACAAAATTACAAATAAAGTTTAAATTATGCCCAAGAGATGGATGGCATTGATGAGATCCAGGCGCAGCTGGTCAACTGCTTCTATCTCCTGACGGTCGGCATCGGCCGAACCAGGAATCGGCTGTTCTTGTCCACGAAGAACTTGAGCGGCAATGTAATCCTCTGTTTCGCATGGCGCAATGGTGCTGGAAGATCGCAAGCTTCGCTCTTGATTTTTTAAGTCCACGATCAACTTGATTGAGTTCTTTCATCAACTCAGCACGACGTTTCTTCAAGCGATCAATGCTGCTGATGATATCAGGACGAGAAGAAGATAGGAACTCAATGCTATCCAGGTTCTCCCTTTCCTGGGTAAGTTGCTCTTGACGTCTCCTTTCATCCAGCCGATCTTGAGCTTCTTGCAGTATGAGTTGCTGATTCTCGATGAAAGCAACCTGGAGCATCTTCGCTTTAAGGTCCCTAGGGCCGCTTAAAGATGGCTCAGTCGGTCGGCGTCTTGTACAAGTTGGTCGATATCTCGGTTCAGCAATGGAAGCACTTCTATCAGCTTGGCCTTCACATCATCAGGGAGAACGGTTACTGATTCACTCCGAGTGATAAGAGATGAGGTTGTTGGAACCTGCAGAGGGAGTACAAATAAGTAAAAGAAAGCTAAAAAAAGAAGTTTGGAGAGATCAAGAAGTTCACCTCTCGTTAGTGCACTTCAATAATCGGATTCTCAGCCGATTTTGATTCAGGAAATTCGACAATTGGCAATTGTGATTGATCATTGGTATCCTATTGGGAATTATTCAAAGGCCTGTCTTGGATCTCAACTGGCATTTCGACCACATCTGAGCGAGACAAAGGATTAAACATGGGGAAAAATAAAAGGAAACATTAATAAGGATACTACCTCGATTGGGTCTTCAATGAAAGGATCAACCCGTGCGGGAGAACTTTGGAGTTGGTCAGCAGAAGCATCAACATGTTGATGAGTTTTGGTTTGATCGGCTGACGAAATCAAAATGTCATCGACTAAGGTTTTTTCCAAAACCTTGTCCTGACCAAGGTCAGCAGTGGTGGTTTGCTTTGATTGACCAATTAATCCCGAGGGCGCAAAGAAGATGATCAATCACATATGCAGAAAGGAGGAGAAAAGGCTGAAAGTCGGTACCTGGAAAGCACTTGCTAGTACTCCTGCCATATCCGAGACATTGATGACCTTAGTGTCGATCCTCTTCTTTGATCTATGAGTAAGAACCTTGCTACTCACAACTTTTCTCTTGAGCGTCGACAGAGGTAGGTTGTCTGGAACAAGATTAGTCTTGGGACCCTGCATGACTGAAGAAATCGAAGGGGCTTTATAGCTAATATATGGTGCCCGTCTTGGTGGCCAATATTGAATCTATTTGCCACTTCTGCTGGTAGCAGGAGGTTCAGTGGTGACAGGCTGAAGAGAAGGAGAGGCAAATCAGCATGTGTTAAAAGTATAAACAGTCAGAATATGTTGAAAGTACACAAGACAATCAAATACCTCATCAGCCGACGCCACATAATTAGGATCCAATTGCTCACAATAGATTCTTGGAGAGACACAGAAAAGGTGATCACACCATTCTGCCCACCAAACATTAAAAAGAGGGGAAGAAAAGCCAGAAAATCTCCAGAAATCAAGATTAATAGTAGCAGAGTCAGGAACCCTGTCCAAAAGGCGTTGATAACAAGTGCCACTAGGAATAATCTCCCATGGTTTAATCAAATCAGAGAAGTAAAGGCCAATCGGCAATTGGCCAAACCCCACCGACGCTGCACATCTTGAGGGGTTATAAAATTCGTAGGTGGCCGATTGATCCTTTCCAAAGACACAAGAGGGAAGAAGCCCCGGTTTGATGATTTCTACAAAAGCAATTCTGTCTTCATCATCCTTATGGATATCATCAAAGTTGAATATGGTCTCGAAGTGGGGCTCATCATCTTTGTATGCAAACCAGATGATAGAATTTGAGTTGAAGTCGAGGTAAAAACTTCTAAAGTGCTCTGCTATGCGAGAAGGGGTTCTTTGTGTCTGGAAGCGAGCAGCTTCTCCAAAATTCATACATCGGCGCCTCACGATTTGGACACCATCTGGTTGATCTCCTGGGAAAGTCTTGGCAAAAATGTTCTGCTCCAACCTATCTCGGAGGTGAAGGTTCAGCCACATATTTATGAACCACCAGGGACCTCTCGGAGTACCTATGGGAGAATTGGTTGACAGGCTGACTGCTACTTGATGAAGAAGGTGGTAAAGCTGCACCTAAAGGTATTTTCCGAGAGGATATGATTGCCAGCAGCCAACCGCTCAGCCACTACCTGGTAATTAGCAGTGGGGCCAAAAGTTTTGCCACAGAAGACAAACTTCTCAAGCCACATGTTCAGGAAAGCAACGTGTTCCCTCTGTCCCACAGTTCCTTCTTTCTTGTGCTTGATGATATAGCCAGACCATCCACCTATGCCCTTGGTTTTCAACTGATGAGAAAGATTGTCATTACGATGGCTGAAAAAGGGTATCCGGGAGGAAATATCTAGACCAGTCAGCACAAGGACATCGGCCAAGGTTGGAGCCATCGGCCCATGGCCAAACAGAAAAGCATTGAGTGCATCAGACCAAAAGTAAGAGGCAGCTATCAGAAGAGATTCATTTCGGGACATCTCAGACAGGGATAAGGTGATGCATTGACTAATTTTATACTGCTCCCAAGATCCCTTGTTCTTCGCAGAGACTCTGAGATACCAATCTCTCCATCCTTTGACATAGCGGTCCAAGACACTGAACAATTTGTCCCAATCGGCGGATTTAAGAAGCGTGCTTAAAGGGAATTCGGCCGGTTTCAAAGTTAATCATCTCTATGGGGTCAGTATGGATAGTGAGATGGGATCTAAGTTCCTGGAGATATAAATGAATCTAGGCTTCAGGCAAAGAAGGACGACGGTATTTAAAGACAAATAAAAGCAAAAGATTGAAGGAAATGGAGGCCGAAGAAAAAGATGCTTTGAGGTGCGAGAAGCAGGCAGGAACCTCTAGCAGAGCTTGAGGATGCCATGGATCAGCAAAAGCTTTGGAGCTTAGGGTTCGTCGCTTGAAAGCTTGAACTGCTGGAACGACAAGATCTGGGGAGAAGAAAGAACCAGGGCGGTTGTATTTATGACCCCCGAAGATTTGTTGAGATTCTACGACCGACTTCGAATTAAAGAAGATAACGGATTTGAGGAAATTTCGGAGCAAAAAAGATTATTTACTCCGAAACTGGGGGGCATGTGTTGACACCATTTTTTGGAAAAAACGGGTCAAAAGAGATAAGGGGAGGCAGCCGATGAAAAACAGAGTGAAATCGGCCGATTGAAGGAAGAGAAGGACGGTCAACATGGATCGCCGATGGTCAGAGAGATTCAACCCTGACAATGGGCCAGCAAGTCAGAGTGATCGGCCGATGACTAACCAGAAGATCGGCCGATGGGCGTGAAGGAGGCGGTATTCGAAGGGATGCGCCAGAAGGAAAAGCACGGTGGAGGCGGGTCAATCCACGATTGGCAACGGGTCAAGAATCAGTTTTTAAGAAGTTTAGACTCCTACGAGAGTCCTTTTCCATTTTTAGTAGTTTTTTGCCTTTAGATACAAGTAAACGGTGCCGTAATCAGCTAGGAGTCGGGTTTGCCCTCAGGATATAAATAGCGACCCTGCGTGGTCGGAAAATCGGTACACACCAATATCAAACAAACCGCCTCCGGGCAAACCCTCTACTTTTACTGCATCTACTTTACAACATCTACCTTTACAGCATCTACTTTTCGGCGACTTCGCCATTGCGTTTTTTCTCTTTTCTACAATGCCGTGCTTCGGGTTCGTCGGGCTGCATCAACTGATCTCCGGCAAGCTTGTGAGTACCGTTTTACCGAATAATCCTAGGCTTTAACCTCCGGGCGCATCGCTGAGGTTTCGTCTAGTTCTTTATTCACCCTTACCGATATTAGCTAGATCTACAAGTTTTCGTACCAAATTCTTGTAGTTTTAGCTATTATCATTACTATCCGCTTGATCTAGATCCTATCGGCTTCTAACACCGCGGTGATTCCGAGCCTACTCGGACCGATGTCACGATCGGCCGATTCAGATCGCATCCGCGCCGGTCGCTTTTGGAGCGATCGATCGCTTTATCTTGTATCGGCCGATTGGGTTTGGTACACGTGTCGCTGAAAGGCCATCGGTTCTCTAGCCGATCCTAATATTTTCCATTGTCAATCAACGGTCGATTGGCACGCGCCTCGCTATAGACCGGGGAGTCACGTGTGTCGTGCGCAAGGGTGACGTCCTATTTTTGCATCAACAGAACTTGATGGTGATGCTGGAGTAGTAGACATGATAGATGACTTTCATGAAGCACATTTTCAAGGAAAGCGACCCGGAGGAGGAGCGAGCCAAGTGCGGGCGTGTTATGACATGTTGGCTGCCGCAAAACCCCTTCACAAGCACAGAACTATCTCAACTAGATGCCATCGGCCGCCTGATGGCCGTAAAGTCCCAGCACAACCTGAGTTGAGATTGCTTCGATACTTTGATGACCGTTTTTGGCGACATGCTTCCCAAAGGTCACATTTTGCCGAAGAACATGTATGAAGCATGAAAAGTCCTTCGTGCACTTAAGATGCCATACTGACGAGATACATGCACGTCCAGAAAGGATGCGTCTTATTCAGGAAAGAACATGAGAATGCGACGCACTGTCCGAAATGTAAAGCGTCTCGGTTCGTGGAGGTAGACTCTGGTGAGGGTACAAAGATGCAGCTCACGATCCCAGTAAGTGTCCTGCGGTACCTCCCGCCCATACAGCGGATCCAACGGATTTACATGACCGAGGAATCTGCGAAGCAAATGACTTGGCACAAAACAGGTCGCCGATACAGTGATAACCTTACAGATCCATCTGATGTTGAATCATGGACCCGTTTTGATGAGATTAATGATGAGAAAGCGGGACAGGCTCGCAATGTACGTGTTGCGCTGGCGACAGATGGATTCAATCCTTTTGGAATGACGGCTGCCCCGTACATGAGTTGGCCCGTGTTTGTTATCCCTCTCAATCTACCCCCGGGCATCGTCTTTCAACGGCAATACATATTCGTGTCGTTGATAATTCCTGGATACCTAGGAGATAATATGAGTGTGTACATGGAGCCTCTGATTGATGATTTGCTCAAGGCTTGGGAGGAAGGGGTGTGGACATACGATCGAGCCACGAAGACAAACTTCAGAATGCACGTGTGGTACGTGTACTCCCTGCATGACATGCCAGCTTATGGGTTATTTTGCGGCTGGTGTGTCCACAGGAAGTTCCTTGCCCAGTATGCAAGGCAGCTCTGATGTTCATTTGGTTGAGGAGGGGTGGCAAGTTTTCTTCGTTCGACAAACATCGGCAATTCCTCCCTCTTGACCATCAATTCAGACTAGATACCAAGAACTTTACGAAAGGTGTTGTAGTTCAAGATCCACCACCACTCATGATGACAGGTGCCGAGATTCAAGCTGAGTTAGACACTCTCGTGCTCAAAGAAGGAGAACGTCGTTTTGTGGGATATGCTGTGCAGCATGCCTGGACTCAGAAATCGGGCTTGTGGAGACTACCCTATATGAAAGATCTTCTTCTTCCACATAACATTGATGTGATGCACACCGAAAAAATATTGCCGAGGCACTATGGGCTACAATCATGGATATACCAGAGAAGAGTAAAGACAATGTTAAGGCTAGACTCGATCTAGAAATGTTATGCGACAGGCCAAAGCAAGTCATCCCGAAGGCTGTACCGGGCAAGACATGGAAAAGGCCTAAGGCTGATTTCGTCCTTAGTAGGGAACAAAGGAAGGAAGTATTAGAGTGGATGCAAAAATTAATGTTCCCACGATGGGTATCCGAATTTGAGGAGGGAGTCAACTTAGATCGTCTGCGAATAAAGGGGTTGAAAAGTCATGACTACCACATATGGATCGAGCGGCTTCTTCCGGTGATGGTTCGAGGCTATGTACCTGAGCATGTGTGGCAAGTGCTGGTAGAATTGAGTTATTTCTTCCATCTACTTTGTGCTAAGGAGTTATCTAAGACGGTGATTGACAAACTAGAAGAAATGGCACTTGTGTTGCTTTGTAAGCTAGAGAAGATCTTTCCACCCGGCTTCTTCAATTCGATGCAACATATGATTTTGCACCTCCCGCACGAGGCACGATTAGGGGGTCCCGTGCAGAACCATTGGTGCTATCCAATTGAGAGGGTTCAAAAGATTCTTCGAAGTACATGTAAAAATAAAAATAAAGTTGAAGCTTGCATTGCGAAGCATCCATTCAGAGGTGTCAAACTTCACAACTAAAGACTATGCTGAGCACCTTCCCAGCGTGCATAATCGACCTCCTCGGTACAATGCTGACGCAAATGAATCGAACCTCAGCCTTTTCCGAGGACAACTCGGAAGTGCAAGTGGTGCGAAGTTCAAGACCTTAACTCTTGAAGAGTGGCGCACTATCACGATATATGTTCTGCGCAACCTTGACGAAGTACGACCATACATAACGTAAGTTGTCAATAAAGGTCATAATTTCCTTTCTCGTATCTTGCCTCATCTGCATCCAACCTCATTTGATTTGGTGCAGTGAATTTATTGGGCCACTTAGGCATCATTCAAGACCACCTACCGGCCACGAGGAGGAAATCCTCCTTCTACGTGCCGATTTTATTTCCTGGTTCAAACAGAAGGTAATTTAGCTCATACTCAGTATCACATTAACCACAATCATGCCTGAACTTGCAGGGCCTGACCGATGCGTCTATGAGTCCTGAGTTGAGACAGGTTGCCGATGGTTTCTCCTGGAGGGTCAAGTCATATGCTACTTATGACGTGAATGGATATCGCTTTCACACGACATGACATGAGCAGAAAAGGCCCAATCGAAGAACCACAAATAATGGAGTTTGTGCGCATGGCCAAACTGATGGGGTAGAGTATTATGGAAGACTTGAAGAAATATACCAACTCGAGTACCGTGGTTGCAAACCTCTTAAACCTGTCATATTGAAGTGTCATTGGTTTGATTCAAACGTTATCAGATGGAACCATACTCTTGGGCTCGTCAAAATTAAACAGTCATCCGTGTACCCAAAAAATGATGTCTATATTGTGGCCCAACAGACCACGCAAGTATATTACCTTTCATACCCTTGTAAAAAGGTCAAGAGTCTCAGGGGTTGGGATGTTGTGTACAAGGTATCACCACACGGTAAACTACCTGCCCCAAACGATGAAGATTACCACCTACTAGACCCAAACACATATGGAGAGTTCTTTCGGGAAGATGGGCTACAAGGGAGGTTTGAAATAAACTTAACCGAAGAGATCGGAATGGAAGTAGACAATGAAATTATTGACAACGACGATGCTGCAGAAGAGGTTCATGATGACGATGACTTACAATTACTTGAGCAATTACGTTTAGGCAATATCAGTGATGATGATGACATTGTTCCTCCTTTGGAGCACGGCATTGAGCCTATGGACATGCGTGATAGTGATAGTGATAGTGATGAGACTTATGATCCGGATAAGCCGGATCATGATGAATATTTCTAAAACATGTAAGGTCCGTACTAATTGTAATTATGTTTCTAAATTTCTATGATAATTTGTTTCTTATTTACTAGGATATTTTATTTTCTTATTTACTAATTACTATTTACATGTAATTATGTACTGACTGGTTTAATCTTTTTTTCAAGTGATTGATCAAAGATGCCAAAGCACCCTCCTCGTCGCGGCCCTCTGGTGAGGAGCATCAATGACTTGTACCAGGACGACGCTGCTCAGGGCTCCGGGACATCGGCTGCTAGGAGGGTGACGAGGTCCCCCTCTGAGGCACCCTCCTCGTCGTCTGGATCCAGGGCTCGCAAAGGTGCACCCACTGCGGCGCAGTCGTCGTCGTCAGATGAGGAGTATGAGGAGGTGGAGCAGGAGAGGGAAGAGGAGGAAGAGGAGGAGGCGCATGAGGATGAGGAGGCGCATGGGGATGAGGATGAGGATGAGGAGCTGGAGGGCGGGGTGGGGCCTTTGCCGAAGGTCTACTTGCGAGGCCCCGCTCGGCTTCCTGATCGACCCATACTGCCCTTGAACCGCCCGATTATTAAACCTGAGGGACTACGGTAAATTATCACAGCTTTTTCATTGGTTCATTTCAAACTCGCGATTGAAACTAATAATTTGTGTGAAATCATTTTGGCAGGGGGTGGGAGATCGAGACTCCAGGTGCTCATAATCGTCTTCCCAATGGCATCTTGGGCGTTTTATGCAGGCAGCGCTACCTCGGGTTCGTGAGAGTTGACGAGGGAGAAGACGCTCGAGAGGTGCTGGCGACGTCGTTTGACCACTACAGGCTCATGCCCGGTTGGACTGATCCGACGGGTAGGTCGTTCCGGACCAAGGCCGGCCGGGTGGTTGGTGAGTTTTGGGTGAGTCTTCCTCGCAATAAATTGCATTTCTCACTAAATCGAATTAATTGGATATTCCTAAAGTATTGACATTGCTTCTATATGCAGGATTTCTACAGATGCCAGGCGGGATACGAGCAGAAGGCGAATGAGTGTGCGATGTACTCGTGTCGGAAGCTTGTGACAGATATGATGTACGAGTCGCGCGTCTCGCAAAACGTTGCCTACAAGGCTAAGTATGGTGAGAAAGTCAAAAAAAGGGATGTTCGTAACCTGCGGCTCACTCCAGAGCAATACATGGAGGTAAATACAGAAAATTATTAATATTCGTTTTTCTTTGATTAAATATGCTCAATTTGATGTCCTTGTATGGTATGCACTTGATGACGTGCAGGTGCCCCCATGGTGGCTCGCCGAGATGCCTCGGGCTTGGAGTGCGATTGTGGCCTTGTGGTTTGCGGATGATTGGGAGGAGAAGACCTCGAGCGTCGGGAGAGGCGTTTGAAGATGCCAGGTCCGGCACACCATCAAGGCAACCTTATAACATCCGAGTATGGTCGTAGATGGGTATGTTAATCTATTTTTTATTCTAACTCTCAATACTGCATAACTTATTTGTTTTCTAACTTTGTTTGTTTTCCTGCAGTCTAAGGCACATGAGAATCGACCTTGCGGTGAGCTCGAGGCATATGGTATGGCGGGCACGTCCGACGTCACCTTCAACCCTGACGACCCGCCCGAGGCATACTCAAACCCGACAATCCAGCCCCACATCCAGAAGTACACCACGACGGCAAGGCGGTTCGTGGGCCGATCGATCCAGTGAGAGAGCCTCTTGATGCAGAAACCGTCGTCAGGATTGGAGAAGGCAGGAAGCATGGACGGTACTTTGTTGGCGACTCTCTCCTGGTCCCACGCGATGTTCCGACTCTCTCGCAGGTTCGATCTCTAGATAGGGGCACGAGCTCAGCCCCGTCCATTGAACGACGACCCACCGTTACGGAGACCTTGCAGGCGAACTTCCAGGTTATTTCTGTTCTATCTATCGTTCATTAACACTTTCATATGTTTGCTTTGTATTCTAATGTTTGGATCAAATATTGTAGGCTAGAGAGGGCCGAGCGGGAGAGGCAGTAGAAGAGGCGCAGAGCGCAGAGCATGAGCAGATGCAAAGGATGCAAGAGGCCCACCGAGGCGGTTGGGCAGCGTTGCAAGAGGCCAACAGTCAGCAGATGGCCGCTATGGTTCAGTACATGCAAAACCTCGGTCACGCGGTGGCGTCACAGGCGCAACTCGCTCCGCCACCGCAGGTGTTGTACACTCCACTTCCTCGACCGGCTGCTATTTCTCCCGTGAGTTACTTTCCAACCTAGCTTGCTCTTTTGTTTCTCGTAATGAGCTAGAATGACTTAGAATGACCTAGAATGACTTATAATTACACTCCACAACTAGTGAGCAAGAAAACCTTGTACTTGCATTTCTTATTGTTGTATAGAATTTATAATGATAGTGAAACCTAGAATGACGTAGAAATCAGAAATGACTTGGTATACATGCTCAAAATCTTGTATTATCATTCATATGCAGAATCTATCCATCAAATGAGGGGCCTACGGCATGCGAGATGTCGCCGCCAGCTCAACAGACTCAGTGGGGGATGCAGTGGGGCCAGTGGGGGATGTCGCGTGGCCCGTGGACGATGGCGGTGGCTGGCGCTCAGCCCCCACCTCAGGGACCGTCGTTCTCGTGGCCGGGGATGACACAGCCACAGGGGTCTGGGTGGGGGTCGTGGCCAGAGGACCCGCTTCCGGGAGGGGCGGGGTACCACCCGCCGGACGAGTGAGTTCAGACTTGCCAACTTTTATTTGTATTTGGACCAACGTGACTTGCATATGCCGTGTCTAAGTTTATGTACCTTCGTCACTTGCATTTGGACCTTCGTGACTTGCACTTTCATTTGGAACTTAATTATGTGCGTGTGATGAATATTACACTTTGTGATGATTATATCTTTGTGATGATGTATATGTGATGAGGGTAACATTGAAGCTGCTGGAAAATTAAAAAAACAAAAAGAGCCTTTGCCGAGAGTAGAAGTCATTGCTCTCGGCAAAGATGGCTTCTATGCCGAGAGCAATGGTCTCTACTCTCGACAAAGGGGGCTTACGTGGCTTCTTGGAGGCCTCTGTGCCGAGAGCCTGGCTCTCGGCAAAGAGGTGGGGCCGGGGCGAGGCGGGGCCCCATGGCAGGTCCTTTGCCGAGAGCCAGCACAGTGCTCTCGGCAAAGAGGTGGTCCCGAGCGACGCGGTCCGCCACCCTTTGCCGAGAGCGAGTCAATGGCTCTCGGCAGATATATTCTTTGCCGAGAGCCTGCCATGTGGCTCTTGGCAAAGGTGGGCCCCAGTAGTGGGAGGCGACGGCGTGACCCGTGGCGCGCGTGTGCCGAGAGCTAAAGTGGGCTCTCGGCACATCTGCCGAGAGGATTTGCGACTCTCAAAAGCGAGCTTTGCCGGCCCAGCCGTGCCGAGAGCCCTTTGCCGAGAGTTCCCTCTCGGCACAGCCTGTGCCGAGAGTATAGGGTCCTCTGCCGAGAGCATCTCGCTCTCGGCAAAGCCACGCGTTCTGGTAGTGTGTTAGCTTGGGATGGATGAAAGTAGCTACGATTATTTTCATGGACTATCACAGTCGATGGTTATCACATTCTCAGACACAATGATAAATTTTTCATAATTTGTTTTATATAATTTTGTATCTTAATGATAAATCTGTTATTAAATATACTACCCATCAAAATGATGATGAAAAATTCATGCATTTTTTTTACATGCCCTATGTTGTCTACTATCATCTTACAAAATTTAAACTTCAAACTTCAATTATGCATGTACTTGGTCCTCCTCCTCACCTCCGGCCAGGACCTCTTCACCGAACGAACCTCGTGTTCTAGCAGAGTTCAAACTGTTAGCTTGGGATGGATGAAAGTAGCTACAATTATTTTCATGGACTATCACAGTCGATGGTTATCACATTCTCAGACACAACGGCACAATTCCAAGAAAATTCCAGATTTATAAAAACATGTGTAACTCGTATATTTTTGTTTCACCACACAAGACAGAAAGCAGCAGACACGACAAATGGCTATGCCCCTCTGGTGGTGCACTTGGCTATGTCAAGAACACCAACACGAAGAGAATAACGAACAGAACAACCAGGAACGCGATCAACATAATCTGCCCCTTGATGCCAGCCTTCTTCGTCACCATGCCCACTTTTTTCTGCACCACACAATATAATTATTTCCGGTCTATTTGTATAATTATTTTTATAACTAGTCTACGTTCAATACTCCTAATAGATTTGGAAAGAGGACCTAAAAATTTCACCACTACAACTAAACAGAGCCTAACAGGAAATAAACAACACATGATGATGTAATTGCTTGGTGGTGGGATATGTGTCTGAAACTATGAGCTAGTACCTACTCGGCCTTTGCATTAGAGCATGACTAATGAGGTTAGAGCATCTTCAAGAGTTTGCCAAATTTTACTTGGCAAATTTGGTGTTTTGACAAACTTCTAAAAAGATATGTCAAGTAAAAAAAAGTTCATCTCCAACAATTTGACATAATTCACTTGCTAAATCTAGATTTAATTTACATCAGGAACCTTGAGAGAGAAACAAAAATATGTTTCTACCCTTCCACCTCTTAAAACTTAAATCAGGAACCCTGAGAAAAAAACAAAATTATTTTTATACCCTTCCATGGGTCGTGGATAGTTGCGCACATATATCCGCACGGGGAGGGGAGGGATGCCAAGTTGATATTGACGCCAATTTATTTTACCAAACTGTTATAGGCTAATTTTTCATATTTTGCCAAATTTAGATAGATGACAAACTAAAATAGCAAACTATTAGAATTGCTCATAGGCTGCAAGCCAAGCCACCTCAACCCAAGATGAGTTTGGAGCTCATTGGGTACAATAACTGAACGTAGTTGTTATCTTGAAAATCGGAAAAAGAAGTGAAAAGTAAGGTTGCGGGACCCAACAACTATTTCGAGTGGGTGAGGCTTTGTGTGAAAGTGTTGGAGCGCGGTTCTCTCTCATCCAGCTCCGCATGCGCGATGACCTGTCGGTCGTATAGCCCGTTGTTGTACCTGCTCTTGCGAGATCAAATTAAGGCTCGAGTCTCTACCATAAAAATTTAGTGCTGCAGGTGTACCATTCAAGTAGGCTACTTATGCCCATTCACTTATGTACCCAGACACAAAAATGACCTCACGGCCGCAAATTGGAATTTTTCAAGTGTAACCAAACAAGTCAACATCTTTATCGGCGATGGAAATCCGATTTGCAGTCTGTACAGATGCACAACGACTGCTCGACGCCCACCAACATGTTGATTTCGACGTGTCAGTACAAATCGATTCTGACCTAATTGCAGTTGGGATGATGGATGCTGCGTGGGTGTAGACCTGCAAATAATTGAGCAGTTGTGCTGGTGGCTAGCACATATATAGCAGTAACAAATAGTACAAAGAGTACTGGCCACAAGATTTGGTCAACGGCATTCGAGTTACCTATCTACCACAGGGGCAGAACTAGAGAGAAAAATCAAGGGGGCCGAACGAACATTTGTTGATTAAAAAAGTTGGTGTTTTATCTAATTATTCATTTTCCTCACGAAGCATATACTAGCTGACCATAACTACATACAGTGGCGGACCTTAGCTGGGCTGGCGACTAAAGCCTACTAGTGCTACACTATACAATTTGGGCTGAATTATGCTACAGATAATCTACGATCTGTTACTGTGTGATAAATTCGGCCTGACTAGGGCCCAGCCTGGGAGGCCGGGCATGAGTCCGCCTCTGACTACATATATTAATTAATTAATTATGCAACGCAATACACAAAAACGAATAGTTTGCAAAGATGACCAACATATCTTGTTCATTTATATTTCACTGCACGTATTGCAATCATCAATAATCAAGTCTGTTGTAACCTTCATTGCAATCTCTATCCCAATATGAGACAAGAAACTAAATAAAAACAGTTTAGGGAAATAGATTAGGAAAATAGGCTTTCTTGCATTTTTTTTGTTGTTTTAATTTGAGTTGGCGGAGGAATAGTAAGAGGCTTGTTAATTTAAGCTAACAAAGAGGCTAAAGGTAGTAAAAAGAATTTTGTTTTGTTGGGGGTGGCCATGGCCCCTGCCGGCCACCCCCCAGTTCTGCTACTGATCTACCATGTATATTTAGGATTAAAGTATAATCTCGTGATTAGCGAGTACGTTTTTTTTAATCCAAACAAAAGGATCAAAACAAAAGGGGACAGATAAGCCGGTGCACGTCAGTTGCATGCTGTTCACGGCCTGAATCAAAAGTCCATAAGCTGCATACATATTGCATAGTATATGGCCTGCGTTGGAACAATGCCAACTATCCAATGCGTTAATCAAATATGCATGATTCCTCATTCGGCCATTAATTAATTCATTCATTCATTCACTTACAACAAACTGAATTAAATCAACTTGCACAGTGCAAATCCGGCTAATCAATTTCTGGGTTACTAGCTCCAAGAGGCATGAGTCAAATTCTGCTGTAAACACCGGCCAGAGCTTGATAGAGCAGCCGCTCCAGCTCCTTGATATTTGCAGTCTCCATGCATATAAGCACGCGGATGCCTTGTGCCGGGCCGTTGCTCATGAGGTGAAAAGTCCCGCCGCGGTTGGACTCGGCACGAGACATCACTCGCGGCTTCCCCCACCCAAAATCTACGTCGTACAAGGGCATGCCCAGCCAGCTGGTACCAGTCAACACATTCTCCGGCAGGGTGCCCTTCTCCGATATGTGGCTGCCCATGTCTGCCATCTCGTAGAGGTCGATCGCGGACCGCACCAGCTCGTCGTCCATCCGGTCGATGGCGCCTCCGATGCGGCCGGCGACGGACGCCAACGCCTCCGAGGTGATATCCTGCACGGCGGCAGTGGCACACGCCCTGACCAAGGCGTTGCCGAAGTAGCGTTCCGGGAGGGGCGGCTTCACCCGACGCCGGACGTTGGCCACGAAGTTGAGGCGAGCCTCGGAATCCGACGGAAGCCGCCGCACGATACATGCGCACCGCCACACGAGGGCGCTCACGGCGCGGAAAGTGCTCGCCCCGCCGCAAAGGCGCTTTAGTGAAGCGATCTGGTCCTTGGAAATGGCCAAGACTTGAGTGGAGAAAGGTCCCGGCGGGTCGGAGAAGGCGAGCTTCTTGGGGTAGAACGCCGAGAGAGCGTCGGGGTGGACGGTCCGCGGGGACCGTGCGCGGAGGAGGGTGCGGTTATGGCAAGGGAGCTCCACAGCAGCGCGTTCGTCGTTCCTGGAGAAGGCCGACCATGTCTGTAAGAAGTGGGATACGCTCATGGCGTCGACGGAGGCGTGGTGGAAGGCCATCCCTAAGGCCACCCCTCCACACTTGAGGAACGTCACCTGCAATTACCAATGCAAATTTAGGAGCATGGTGCGTGGTGGTATTTAATTTTATTTAGGAGAGAAGTTGCATACCTGTACGGCCAAAACAACGGACGACGAGAGCTCGATGCGTGGAACAAGCTGCCTCCTTAGCTCCGGCGACGGCTTGACGTTTTTGATCTCGTCAACAGTAGTGATATCAGAGCGAGCGACGACGAAGAGCACACCCTCGCCGTTGCAGTCGATCTCTATCCTACCGCAGCTGTCGACGCCGAGGCGGCCAGCGAGTGGGAAGAAGGCCACCAAGGCCTTGGCCATAGCCGCCTTGACCTTGGCCACGTCGAAGAAATCGGACGTGGTGCCGTCGCCAGAGTGGAACAAGTAGAGTAACGGTGCGTGGCCTCTATTGGCAAACACGAGGTCCAGGGAAGACAACCAGAGCCCCTGCCTCAGTGTCGGCTCGCTCGGCGTCACGAGTGACGACTCCACCACTTTCACCTCAAAATCCATTGATTGATTTTTAGTGAGTTTTTCTTCTTAGCCAGCTACACTACTATATATATATACCTGCAGCATTTATCATCAGTAATCACGAGCTAACATTTCAACTTAAGATAAAAGCGGACAACGCAACGCAAAAGCAGCCAGGATGAACGGATTTGGTGCTTCCGATCCCCTCGCAATAGATGAACCAGAACGTGATCATCACCGACCAGCATGACGGTGGTGCTCACCTTGCGTGGTAGCGCGGACGCCGCCGGAGACGAGGAAGAACGTACAAGCTAGAGGCCGGGCCGGGCTGGCTACCTCTTCTCGGGGAATTCAAAGTTATGGGAGGAGGAGGAGGCGCGAGGAAGGATGGGCGATGAATTGAACGCCGCGGCCGGGCGCTGTTGGTGGCCGAGATCAGCCAAAATATCTAACACGAACGTGGCTGCACGTTGATGTGGATGTGTATGCATTATTATATCGTCAGAGCGGATGATTTATAATATATATTGGAGAATTCAGATGGGTCGTTGGAAGCAGGGCACCACAAAAACTATTGGAACCTGTCTCAAGCGGGTGATGTAGACGATTATAATTTGGTGATGGTCAGTAAAAATGTAAGAGTGCTAGGATATTTTGACGAGAGGATGACGATAGAATCGCATCTCATCCATTAGCTTCTCTCTGTCGTTATCTGCATTGGTCTGCTATCTCTCTTGCAAATTGTTGCAGCAGTGAACGTTAGCAAGGGGCCGGGGCGGCTCGCGTGCTGGATGCAGCCTGCAGCCGGAACGAAGAGCTCGCCTACCTGCAGCAGGCACTGCACACCTAGTCGTCGTCGATCTCCAGCAGGTCCTGCGCCTATGGTGGCGGTGTCCGTTGCGGCCGTGCGCCGGCGAGGCGGCACGGCAGACGCGTACAGCAGCCACGCGCGGTCGTCGAACATCAATGGGCTTCACGGGATCTCGGTAACCGTAACCGGAACCCCGTCGTGTCCTTAAAATATACTCGCTCCGTTCTTAAATATATGAAATTTAGAAAAAAAAATCAGTTCAAAATGAACTAATTTTGTTGTCTTAAACGTCATATATTTAAGAACGGAGGAAGTTGTCGGGGACGGTCATTAGGGACCCCTAACTAAGGCGATGATCACCCTCGTTAAACGCAAACCACCCAAGGACTGTTTCCCGAACCCTGGCTACAGGACATCACGGGCCCAGAGCCTGCCACGGCCCAGAAGCAGCCTACACCAAGAAGGCCCGCTTGGCCACCTCGCTCGAGGGCTCCGGTCCCTCAAGCGGATTCCCGCCGAGGGCTCCGGTCCTCGAGCGGATCTCCGCCACTCTCGGGGGCTCCGGCCCCTCGAGTAGATTTCCGCCTCGCTCGAGGGGTCCGGACCCTCTCAAGCGGGCAGCCGCCCCCGTTCCGCCCGACAGCGGCATTTAATGCCCAGCCCCACGGCGGGACGCCGAAGTCAAGGGTGAATCTCCCCCCACACCGCGCATCTGACATGGTCGAGCGCGCCGACACCGCCACGGCGGCCTAACCCGCCATGTAGCCATCTCCGACTGCACGTGAGTCAGGCGTGCCCTGCAGTGCAAGCAGGGTCATTCCCTGGCATTGCACCACCTGCTCCCGTCCTCCCCTGCAGCAAGACCCTCGAACGGGCATGGGGGCACCCTCGAAGGGTGTACGGGCGGCGGCGCGTGACGCCCGATCGACGCCGCCAGACGGGCGGCGTGTGTCACGCCCCTCCGCTAACTCCAGGCCGATGGCTATCCCGGCGCGGTTATCCCAGCGGCCACCACCACTCCGCCATGCGGCGACGGGACACGCAGCACTGTGCGGACAGGCCGGTGACGCACCGCAGTCCCGCACCACCAACTCCGGTCCTTCCCCCGGCGGTTAGGCCCTCGATCTCGAGGCAGCCCCTCAAGTCAAAGCAGACAGGTCACGAACGCCACGCCGCCCGCGAAGCCGAGGGCGCCATCAACTTCGCACTGTGAACCATGACGTGCGGGACAAGACCGTCGGCGCCATACAGGCGCGGGGCGCCGGAGTGGGACTACTTCGGACTGCGGGACCCCGACGCTTTCAGACGGTTCTAGGCCGCGGCAGACTACTGCCTCACCTGCTCCGACGACTCCAGCGAAGGGGATTATGATCCCACTCGCGAATGCTTCGTCGTCGTCCTCGGTGAAGGCGAAGACGAGGGAGGCGGAGCGGTCGATGCGGCGGTCCGCAACAACGTGGCGGTAACCCCACCGGTGGGGGCGACACCACCGCCATCTGACGCGGCGCGTGCCGCGCAGATGGCCTAGCTCCGCGAGCTGGAAGCAAAGCTGAACACAGAGTGCGAGCAGGCTGCGGCTGAAGGCCACGCCGAAGAGAAAGGGCGGCCCTCGACATCGGGACGCGGCCGCGACGCGTGGCGGCGCGCATCAACGCCGACGCTGATGTAGACGAGATGCCAAACCTGGCAGGAGCCAGCCAGAAGCTCGTGGCTGCGGCGACTTTGATTCGGGCCATGCCCGAGCCGTCCGACGTCCGAGGGCGTAACTGCGCCGAGGCGCAGCCCCGATTGAGGTGTGGTGCAACAAGCCGAAAGCTCCGCATCCCGCATGCGTCATCGCATCCGTCACGGCGGTGGGGCGGCAGGGACCAGGAGGCATCGGTCCACACTCCGCACCGAGCACCCACCGTCCACGAAGGCAACCAGAGGACTCCTGCCAAGGATCGGATTCGGGATACACGCGGCGCGGCCAACGACGGCGACGCCCGCAACATCCTGAACAAGAAGAAACAGGATGCCACTCCGTCGCACGGCTACAACCTGGCGCGGAGACGCAGTGCGAACCGGAGGACAAGAGCCCGTCACCGGAGCCGCCGGGCACGCGTGTGTTCGACCGAGCGATCCGCGGCCTCGATCCCCCCGCGCTTCCGCCAGCCGACAACCGTGAGCAAGTACTCGGGGGAGACGGACCCCCGGGTGTGGCTCAACGACTACCGCCTAGCGTGCCAGCTGGGCGGCGCCACCGACGATGCCATGATCATCCGCAACCTACCGCTGCACTTGGCGGATTCCGCGCGGACATGGCTCGAGCACCTGCCCGCGAACCAGATCCACGACTGGGATGACCTGGTCAGGACGTTTGTGGGCAACTTCCAGGGTACGTACGTGCGCCCCGGGAACTCCTGGGACCTCCGAGGCTGCTCCCAGAAGGCTGGTGAGTCCTTGAGGGATTTCATCCGCCGCTTCTCCAAGCGCTGCACCGAGCTTCCGAGCGTCGGTGAGTCCGAGGTCGTGCACGCCTTCTTGGAGGGCACAACTTGCCGGGACCTCGTGCGCGAGTTGGGGCGGAACCCTCCCACCAGCGTCAACGAGCTGTTCGACATCGCCACCAGCTACGCTTCCGGAGAGGAGGCAGTGGGGGCGATCCAGAAGCTGCTCTATGCGGTGGTGCTCGCACGACGCAAGCTGCGGCACTACTTCGAGGCCCATCCAGTCACCGTGGTATCCTCTTTTCCTTTGGGGGAGATTGTCCACAATCAGGACGTCTCGGGCAGGATAGCTAAGTGGTCCGTGGAGCTCATGGGTGAAGCCCTCACCTACGCACCACGAAAGGCAATCAAATCGTAGATCTTAGCGGATTTCGTAGCTGAGTGGACCGACATTCAGCTACCCACCCCACAGATCCAAGCTGAGTGCTGGACCATGTACTTTGATGGTTTGGTAATGAAAACAGGCGCAGGCACGGGCCTGCTCTTTGTTTCGCCCCTTGGAGAACACATGCGGTACCTGGTGCGCTTGCACTTCCCCGCGTCGAACAACATGACGGAATACGAGGCCCTTCTCAGCGGCCTGCGCATCGCCATCGAACTCGGCATCAAGCGCCTTGACATCCGGGGAGACTCTCAACTGGTCATCGACCAGGTGATGAAGAACGCAAGCTACCACGACGAGAAGATGGAGGCGTACTACGCCAGCGGTGCGTAAACTCGAGGACAAGTTCCTTGGCTTAGAGCTCAATCACATCGCGCGCAAGTACAACGAGGAGGCGGACGAGCTGGCCAAGATTGCTTCGGGGCGGATCACCGTTCCCCCGAACTTTTTCGCCCGCGACCTCACCGAGCCCTCTATCGACCTCGACAAACCCGCTGAAGCTTCCGGAAAAGCCTCGGGGGCTGGCCCCTCGAAGGCCGCGGGCGCTGAGCCCATGGACGAGGACCCCTCGAACGGGGAACTCGAGACCTCGAACCTCGAAGGGTCCCAGGCGGAAAAGGCCGAGGCGATGGAGATCGACGACCTCCCGCCCTCTCCGCGGGACTGGCGCGACGATTACCTCGCCTGGTTAGACCGAGGGGAGCTGCCCCCGGATCGGACCGAGGCGAGGCGTATCGCCAGGAAGGCCAAGTCTTCGTGCAGCTGTGATGCCTCAGGGATCATGCAGTAGTGCATCTCCATCCCTGAGGATCGGGAGTTGATTCAGGACGTCCACGCGGGCGAATGCGGTCACCACACCACTCCGCGTATCCTCGTGGGCAAAGCGTTCCGCCAGCGCTTCTATTTGCTGAGGGCGGTCGCCGACGCCAACTAGGTCGTGCGCACCTGCGAATGGTGCTAGTACTACACGCGGAAAATCCACCTCCCGGGTCACGCGCTGCAAACCATCCCCATAACGTGGCCTTTTACCGTGTGGGGACTGGACATGGTCGGGCCCTTACGAAAGGCGCCCGGGGGCTTCACCCACATACTGGTGGCCATCGACAAATTCTCGAAGTGGATCGAGGTCCGCCCCATCAGCAGCCTCAGGTCCGAACAGGCTGTGCTGTTCTTCACAGACATCGTGCACCGCTTCGGGGTACCCAACTCCATTATAACGGACAACGGCACTCAATTCACCGGCAAAAAGTTCCTAGAGTTCTGCGACAGCTACCACATCCGCGTGGATTGGTCGGCTGTGGCGCATCCACAGACCAACGGCCTAGTAGAACGTGCTAACAGTATGATTTTACAAGGCTTAAAACCAAGGATCTTTAACAAGCTCAACTAGTTTGGCCGGAAGTGGATTCAGTCGGTCGTTTTGGAGCCTCGAGGAACACCCGAGCAGGCCACGGTCTCACCCGTTCTTCTGGTCTCTGAGTTGTGCTCCCCACGGATTTGGACTACGGGTCCCCGAGGGTCAAAGCCTACCAGGAGGGGCAGAACCAGCAAGATCGCGAAGACGCGCTGGACTGCATCGATGAAGCTCGTGACGTGGCGGTCCTGCACTCCGAGAAGTACCAACGATCCCTGCGGCGTTATCAAGCACACAAGGTCCGGCCTCGAGACCTCAACAAGGGGGACTTGGTACTCCGACTTCGACAGAAGAATGAGGGATGCCACAAGCTCGCACCGCCGTGGGAAGGGCCGTACATCGTCGCCGAGGTCCTCAAGCCCGGCACATACAAGCTCGTGAATGAGAAGGGCGAAGTTTTCACCAACGCTTGGAACATCCAACAGCTATGTCGCTTTTACCCTTAAGCTCCAAGTCGTTTTGTGCATATCCAGCACCCAAGTCGGTTGTATATACGTTAAGGTTGTGAATAAAGACAAGGGAGACTCGGCTTTCCTCTGAAAACCAAGTCCCCCTCGGGGGCTACTATGGGGGGCACCCCCCCTAAATGGTCCTATTTTTTCGCAAAAAAACATTTTCTTCCAAAAATGCCAAGCGTGTCATGCCTCGGAAGCTTAGGCAGATTAAAGCAGGGCGCAAGTAGCTAAGAGGTAAGCGGACGAGCGACAGGGCTGCCACGCCTCCAAAGGATACGGCTTCCCTCTCACCACTTCACCTTCAAGCTACTCGCGACAACGATCGATCCTAGCTGAAATCTGCCTAGGTGGCAGGAAAGATGCAACGACATACATAAAACAAGCCACACTTAAGTTACAAACTTCAAACGATGGTCTGTTTATTTACATGAGCCACCTGGCTCGAATCTTGGCCACGACCTAAGGGCTTCGGCGCCCAACTACTTTCAGGGCTCGAGGGACCCGCGAGCGATTCGGAAGAGGTCCTCCTCGAACGTCGGGGTCGCAGATCGGGCAGCGGCGATGGCGTCGGCTGGTCCATGGCGTCCTGCACCCTATCATCGTCAAGGCCATCATGACGGCGACGCCCTATGGCGCGCGAAGTCAATGATGTAGTGCGTCGACACCACGCCAGGGTCTTACGGGCGAGACGGAAGCGCCTTCATGCGCTCGGCAGCGACGCGCCAGAGTCGGCGGCGACTTCGTGAGCTCCACGACAAGCCGGTACCCTCGTCGATGCTCTGGCACGCTTCAAGGGCCGCCTGCTCCAGGGTCGCGAATTCCTGCTACGACGAGTTGTAGGCCGCCTGGAGCGCTTCCGCCTGCGTCGCAGACTCCCCCAGAGCTTTCCACAGTCCTGGGATGAGAAAAGGTGAGTCGAGAGCGAATCTCGATGAGCCTGAACTATAAATAAAGGCTCGGGGGCTGCAACTTACCCTCGACCTACTTCCTCTCCGTCTCGAGCTCTGTACGCACGGCTCCAGCCTCTTGCCGCAGCTGTAGAATCGAGGCGTCCTCCCCGCCGGTGGACCTCAGGGCCTCGACGGTGATGCTCTCCTGAACCAGGGCCCCGGTGAGCCGCTCGGCTTCTGCCTCCCAAAGCTGGAGCTTGGTCCTGGCCTCCTCAAGGGCGGTACGCTCCTGCTGGAGCTGGGACTACGCCTCCTCTCATGGCCGAGCGCCGGCGAAGGGCGGACCGGGCATCCTCGGCGCAGGCGCTTGCCGAGCTGGGTCAGTGCATGCCTCCACACGCAGTGCGTTCAGCTGCTGGCCCTCCACCCCGGTGAGCGCCTCGGCCTTCTCCTGCAGAGCAGCACCCAGCTTCTCGACCTCCTGGGTCCTTTGCTCGGCCTGGGTCTGCCAGGACCTCGCTCCCTCGAGGGTCGCGCGGTCCTGCTGGAGTTGGGTTTGCGCCTCGGCGAGGGCCGTCTCCTTCTGCGCCAGCGCGATCTGGACCTCGGCGAGTGTCTCGCGCGCCTTCCGCAGCTCCTCGTCCGCCACCGTTAGCGCCTCCTCCTTCCCCTGGTGTGGTCTTCACCTCCTCGACCTCCTTGGCCTTCTGCGCCGCCACGGACCGCTGGTCATTGCGTGCATCTTCCATGCGGATGAGGTTGTACTCAAGCCAGCCGTTGTCCGTCTGCAGGGCCTCCACCATCGCATCAGGCCTTGCCGTGCGTCGCCAATCAATCGAGTTGAGCTCGGCTCAATGCGCGAACCTCTCGCCTGGCCCCGCATGACTCCTGCGGATGATGAAGGGAGAATGAAGAACAAAAATCAATCGAAAGATACACGAACAAGGGAAAAGGAGAACGAACGGAATTCGAACAAGTGTGCTCACCTGAAAGACCTGGAGTGATCTGCCCCGTGATTTGGGCGCATCGGCCGGGCGGTGATGCGAAGGAGGCGCCGAGGGCGAACTCACCGCCACGGCTCCCTCTCGACCTCGCCTCCTCCACGGCCCGTGGCACTCGGGAAGGCGAGCCTCTGCTCCCATCGCTGCACTGCCGGCACCCAGCGTCGAGGCCGTGGCGCCGGACGTCGACACACCGGCCATCACTAGCGCCTGCGACATTACGCATCCGTCGGACCGCACCACCAGCACCTCGGGCGCGGGCCCGGGGGCTGGCGCGGGTGCCACCACCACCCGACCCCTACCGGGGGTCGAATCACCGTCAGCAGGAGCCCCGGCCGTTCCGCAGCCCTCCGCTCCCGACCCGCGGCAGGCCTACTCCGCCCGCCGCACCGCGGTCATCGCCGCCCGTGGGGCTTCGCGCCGCCTCCTCCCGCCATTGCGGCCCGTGTCACGGTCGGCGTCTCGTGACGCCTCGCCCGCCGCTGCCGTACCCGCCATCGCCCGTGACGGCCTCGCCGAGCAGGGCCTCGTCGTGCGTGCGACATCTTGCCCCCACCTTGGCGCCTTGGCGGGTGCCGGGGACAGCGGGTGTCGTCCTGACAACGGAAGGGAGGAAGAATGGGCAACCCAACGCATGATATCAAGAACACGGAGAGCAAGATGTGACTCACCTTATGCCGGAGAGGCCCCGCTTGCGCTTCCTCGAGGGCTCTGGGGGCGCCTCCCCAGACCCGGTCGGCACCCTCGATGGCACCCCCGCGACAAGGGGCACCATGTCCGCCCCAGGGGCTGGCTCCGCGAGGTCCTCCTCGACCCCCGGCGACGGGGACGGCGCGGCCTCCCACCTGTCAGAGATGGTCCGCTCCCCCTCGCTCTCCTCCTCGTCCGAAGACGTGTTTACCGGCTCCGGCGGGGGGGGGCGGGAGAGACCCTGCTGCTCCCGCAGCAGGTACTCCTCGTTGTACCTATCGAGGCGCTCTTGCCTCCGTATCTTCTTTTCCTTCGCCTGGGCCGCCAGGCCCCTCTCCCTTTGCTGCCTGGCATGGTTGGCAGCCTGCGACCTCAGCGTCGGCGGATCCGAGGTGGGGATGTCAACGTGCACTCCCTGCCGCCAGTAACCGCGGTTAGATCGAACATGGGGACAAAAACAGGCAAAGAACGGAAGATCGAGTCTCACCAAGCAGTGTCCGGGAGCATCGCAAACGACCACAGGTTGTTGTCGTTGTGCGGCACCACCCTGAGGTTCACCGCGCGCCTCACCCTCACGGCCGCGTACGCCTGGGCAAGCGGCTCCTCCAGCAACCGCGAGCGCGCCAGGGCCGCGGGGTCAGCGTCGGACTTCATCTCGAAGATGGGGAGTTCCCTCTCCATGAGAGGGATCACCCGCCGGAGGTGGAAGTTGGCGATGACGGCCGCCACGGACAGCCCGGCGTCGGCCAGTTTGCGCAAGGCGACGGTGAGGGGCTCGAGCCTCCTCTGCCTCGACGCGGGCGACACCCCGTGCGCCCACGAGATCGGCCTCTCCGTCAGCACCTTCCCGGTGTACGGTGGGAGCCCGACGCCGTCGTTGCGCACGTAGAACCACCCCTTCTCCCAGTCGGAGTTGTTCGTCGTCATCGTGCACGGCGGTCTGAGCTCCTTGAGTCGGCGCCGAGGCGTGAGACCGCCACAGACGGCGGTGCGTCTTCCTCTCCCGTGGCGGCGTGTGGAGCTCACCGCGGAAGAGATGAACCCACTCCCAATGCGCCTGGATCCCTAAGAATCCCACGCAGACGGCAACAAAGGAGGCCGCCTGCGAGATGGCGTTAGGGGCGAAGTTATGGAGCTCCACCCCGTAGTGGTAGCACAACCCTCGCATGAACTTGCTCGCGGGGGCGTTGAAGCCGCGCTCGTGCAACCGCATGAAGCTCACGACATAACCTAGTGGCAGGGCCGGCTGTCGGTGCGTCGACGGCGGTACGATCCACGCCGGGTCCGCCTCCTCGCTGGCCAGCGCCAGCTGACCGCCGGCGACCAGCCCCTCCAGGGACTGCTGGTCCACCGTCGACTGGGGCCATGGGTGCGCCTCCAATACTCGAATCGAAGACATGGCGGAAGGAGGCGGTGGAAGCGGCGGGCGGTGTGGCGAATCCAGCGGCGGGCGCGCAGCAATGAGGAAGGCGAAGAGCAAGAGGCGGATGTGAATGGCAAAGGTAAGGAGCTCCCCCTGCGCCCCCTTGCTTTTATAGAGTAGGAAGGCGGGCCGGAGCAGGCGGCGACACTTAATCACGGTAGGCACCGCTCGTCGCTGACGGCAGGGCCCTGCCGAAACTACAGCGCTGCAGCGTCGCATATAATTACCGCACGGTAATCCAAGGGACGCCGCGTCCCATCTTATCGCCGTCACACGTCGCCCACATCGCGTCGCCTTAAAAGGCGCGCCTGCCTCGCCTGCCCCATGCCACGTCAGCCACGATCGAGTGGGCGCGGCAGCCAACCGTCCTATGGACAAATTTTTGAACCCCGTGGATTCCTTCTGGTATAAGGAAGGCCCCAGGTAACCTCGAGCTAGGGATTCGAGGCCCGACCCCTCGAAGGGATGCGACGGGCACCCCATTCCGAAACAGGACGAAGCCACAAGGCCACAATCTGTCAGCGTACCATCGAGAACGAACTCGAGGAAGCCCAGGGTTCAGGCCCGCAAGGCTCTACTGATCAGTGGCTCGAAACCCGTCCCGCTGAGGGTGCGATGGGTGCCGCAGATGCCCCTCGACATGGGGATGTACTGATCAGTGGTTCGAAGCTCGGCTCGATAACGGATCCGTGGGCGCCACAATTCCGTCAAGGCGAGGCGCGGTGCCCCGCAAAGCCCCATTGATGAGAGGTGCGGGGCGACGACCCTCGGCGGGTTGAACAGGCGCCTCGGATCGGCAGTCGAGCGATCGGGCGCGGCGCCATCGAGCTGTCCCCGAACGCAGTTTGGGGGCGCCCTATATCGTGTTCAAGGCCAAGGCAGGCAGCCAATCGAGGGATCCCATCGAGGGAGTGCTTCCGCGACCTCGGCCCCTAGCGAACGGGACCGAGCCCTGCTTGGCAAACCTCTGCAAGCGCTTACATGGACGTGTCTCCGGACCACAAGCCGACCCCTATCGAACGGGGCACGGACGCCCACTTGAACTATCCGCTAACAGCTGCCGAGGGTAGCAACTGCTCGCCGCCCGCTCGAGGGTAGCACGGTTTGCCTCACCCCTCTACCCTGCGGAAGGGCAAAGAGGGTCGTAATAACAAAGTCGAGAGTCTTCACCCGATCGCCCCTGATTGGGCCAGGGCTCGGGGGCTCCTCGCACCACGACCACCCCAACGATCGCCGCATCAACCTACCTAGGCCGGCCTACCTGAAACGTCTTGGGTCAACATGACGCCTCCCCACCTGTGTACATTGCCGATGCCGGCTGAAATACTGCCGAGGCCGGCTGAAACAAACGCAAGGCGAGCCACGTCACCCTACGTATTCAACCCCTGCACGAGTGCACACACTCCTGCAGGGCTTCGGGGCCTTACACCCGCGGGTGTGCTAGCACGCCCCCACTGGAAAACATGCACGATCAAAGGGGACGAGACTCGCACACGGCACCCGAGAGCAGCATCCTTTGCGGGCGGTCCCTTCCGGCAAAGGCTCGGGGGCTACTGTCGGGGACGGTCATTAGGGGGCCCCTAACTAAGGGGATGATCACCCTCGTTAAACGCAAACCACCCAAGGACTGTTTCCCGAACCCTGGCTACAGGACATCACAGCCCATAGCACCGCCAGCCAGCAGCCTACACCAAGAAGGCTTGGCCACCTCGCTCGAGGGCTCACGGTCCCTCGGCGGATTTATCTCGCTTGAGGGCTCCGGTCCCTCGAGTGGATCTCCGCCACGCTCGGGGCTCCGGCCTCAGTGAATTCCGCCTCGCTCGAGGGGTCCGGACCCTCTCAAGCGGGCGATCGCTGCCCGCCCGACAGCGGCATTTAATGCCCAACCCCACGGCGGGGCCGGTCAAGGGTGAATCTCCCCCACCGCGCAAGATCCGACATGGTCGGCGCGACACCGCCACGGTCGCCTAACCTGCCATGTAGCCATCCCGACCTGTGTGGGCGCGTGCGGTCTGTGCGACAAGCGGGGTCATTCCACGGCACACCACCTCCCGCCCCATCCTCCCTGCAGCAAGACCCTCGAACGGGCATGGGGGTACCCTCGAGGGGTGTACGAGCGGCGAGCCGCCCGCCTGACGCCGACGGTGCAGGCGGCGTGCCACGTCTCCTCCACCAACTCCAGCGCTGGCCATCCATCCGGCGTGCGGCCATCCCGGCCTGCCACCACCGTGTGGCGGACGCACGGACCTTGTGCGGGCGGTCGGTGACGCACCGCAGTCCCGCACCACCAACTCCAGTCCTTCCCCCGGCGGTTAGGCCCTCGATTCAGCAGGGGCAGCCCCTCGAAGTCAAAGCTGGACAGGTCACACTAACTGCCACGCCGCCCGCAGAAGCCAGAGGGTGCCATCAACTCGCGCCAGGAACCATGACGTGCGGGACAAGATCGTCGGCGCCATACTAGATAGTACGTAGCCACTGTGCTGGCTGCCATCATTGTAGTTGCCCTCCCTTGGCCTATAAAAGGGAGAGGCAGAGCCCCCTGCGCGGGGACGATGTTCATTCACCGGCACACAACACACCACCCCGTTCTAGATATTGGCTCCAGCCTCAATCATCTTAGGAGGGACTTGGGGGAATCTCCTCCTCTCCCGCCGTGCTTGTAACCCCCCTCTACAAGCATTACCGGTGCGAGCTAATACAAGTGCGCAAGCACATCCTGCTGGACGTACGGCCGTGTGGCCGTAACCAGGATAAACCCCGCGTCTCCTTAGCTTAGCACCGCCCATCGGGAAGCTGATCTCAGCGCAAATCACTAGTTGGTACCGATGCTAATCCGGACACTGACAGAAGTACCTAGGTGGCAATTTATTAATTGCTGATGAAATCAACAATGATTAATGTGTGGAGATCGATACGGTCAGTGATACGTAGGATTAAAGTATAACCTCGTGATTAACGAGTATGTTTTTTTTAAAGAAAAGGGGCAGATAAGATCATATGGTGGGGACGACATATGTATATAGGCTCAGGTTCTTTAATTTAGGTCTCTAGCAGCAGCATGCCCGTCGGTTACAATATATAGAAGGAGCAGAGATCATGATTATTGATAAATGAGCTAGATGACTTGGATGGATTACTGTTGGAATCCGGGATTTTTCTGATTGGGTCATTCCACCCCAGAGCCCCTCTCTTCTCCTTTATCTTCTCCACTTTTCATAATAGTTCTTATATTTTTCCTATTTATACAATACACCAACACTCCCTCTCAAGATGGGCTAAATATATTTAATATGCCTACTTGTTACATAACAACTCATTATCCTTAGGACCTAGATCTTTTGTGAGACAATCAACTAATTGATCACGAGACTTGACATACTTCAACCTTAATGCCCCATTGTCCATCTTCTCCTTGATGAAGAACCCGCTAACTCCACATGCTTCATTTGATCAAACTGAATCGGATTATTTGTTATGTTGATCGCTGCTACATTATCGCAATGGAGCAAAGATGGTCTCACTCCTCAACACTCGAAGCTCCTTCAGAAGGCCCTTCAGCCACATCATCTCACACAAGGCCAAAGTCATTGTTCTATGTTCGGCTTTTGCAGTAGACCGAGACACCACAGCCTGCTTCTTGCTTCTCCATGAGACAAGATTACCACCCACAAACACGCAATATCCAGATGTGGATCTCCGATCATCCCTACAACTTGCCCAGTCAGCATCACAATACCCTTCCACATTCAAATGTCTGTTTGCCTTGAACCACAACCCTTTGCCAGGGGTCCCCTTCAAATATCTCAGTATTTGGTAAACCACCTCCATGTGCCCAGTTCTAGGATCATGCATATACCTGCTCACCACACTTACCGCATAAGTAATGCCAGGCCTTGTATGGAAAAGGTATATCAATCGACCAACCAACCTCTAGTATCTTTCCCGATCCACTGGGTCGCCAGACTCACCACATGTTTGGTGACTCCTATCAATAGGGGAGCCACATGGGCGGCACCCAAGCATCCCTGTCTCCACCAATAGATCAAGGACAAACTTCCTCTAGGACAAAATAATTCTCTTTGATGATCTAGCAATCTCAATCCCAAGAAAGTATCAAAGTGGTCCAAGATCCTTTACCTCAAAACCTCTACCTAGCCTTTCCTTCAATTTTTTTATGTCCTCTACATCATCCCTAGTAATCACTATATCATCAACATAAACCGCCAAGATAGTGATACGAGAGCCCTGGTGTTTGTAGAAAACCATGTGATCTCCATTGCATTGAGAGTACCCCATATCACACACCGCTACTTTGAATCATCAAACCATGCACGTGGTGGTGCTTGAGCCATAGAGTGACTTCTTGAGTTTGCACACCTTCCCAAGGGTTTGTTCATTTTCAAACCCAGGTGATTTCCATATATACCTCTTCTTGCAGATCACCATGAAGAAATTCATTTTTCACATCCAATTGATGAAGTGGCCAACCAAAGTTGGCTGCACATGAGATCAAGGTCCTCACTATGCCCATTTTCGCCATCGGTGCAAAAGTTTCATCATAGTCATATCCATATGTTTGGCTGTACCCCTTTGCAACTAGTCTTGCTTTATATCTCTCCACCTTCCCTTCAGGACTCTGCTTTACTGTGAATACCCATTTGCAACCAACTGCCTTCTTTCCTTTTGGAAGTTGAACAAGTTCACATGTCTTGTTCTTTTGAAGGGCAAGTAGTTCTTCTTTCATTGCATCTTTTCACTTTGGATCTTGTTTAGCACTCCTCCAATCCTTCGGAATAGGCACTGCTTGTAATGATGTAATAAATATTCTATATGCAGAAGAGACACTAGAGTATGAAACATACTTAGCAATATCATGTTCATAGCCATAACGAGGAGGTTTTTCAGCATTGAGTCTAGGATCTCTACTTTATGCAAGGCATAGTTCTACAGGTTTAGAAGTGGGAGGAACATTACTCGAGGTGGGAGACTTGATGGAGAGGAGTTCGATAAGAGGGGTGGGACTGGAGCTTCAGCTTGTTCGGGTTGTTGTTGTGGTTGCTCCACTTGCTTCTTAGTCCGCCTCCGAAAATACACTATAGGTTGCACCTTCTCCCCTGCTTCTCATTCACCTTTTCCCTAGTTTGACATGGGATTGTCCCAATAACTACAACTTCACCATCATCCATCCTCTCATGACTGTCAACACTTGGATCATCATGATCCTCACTCACACTTCTTGAAGCCTCATCATCCTCTACACCACCAGCAATCACACCTCCTGAAGCCTCACTGACTAAATCTCTTGAACCATCATCCTTATTTATAGGACACGGAATTGTCCCAACAACCACCTTTTCATGAGTCCCACCATCATTTTGCACATCACCTATCTTACCATTCTCATTCTCCCCCTCTCTACTGTCACTCTCAGGGACTAAAGAGAACTCCTCCAAGAATGGATCAAGGTCGTCCTTCTCCTTATAATATGGTTCTTCCTCATGGAATGTTACATCCATACTCACAAACAACCTTTTACCAATGGGGTCCCAACACTTATATCCCTTCTGTGTATATGAGTAGCCAACAAAGATACATCTCACTACTTGTGGGTCCAATTTTCTCACTGAAGGCCTGTGATCTCTGACAAAACAAACACAACCAAACACCTTGGGTGGAACTTTAAAGTCACACTTCCCCAACAAAGAGCTTAGCAGGTGATTTCATATCAAGTATTCTTGACGGCATTCGGTTGATGACATATGTGGCTGTCATCACTGCCTCACTCCATAAGTACTTAGGTACATTCATCTGAAACATGAGATATCTTGCTACCTCCAATAAATGACGATTCTTCCTTTCAGCTACACCATTCTGAGGTGGACTTCCAGGGCAGGTTGTTTGATGAACAATCCCTTGATCTGAAATGTATGCTCCAAATGCATTATTCACATATTCTGTTCCATTGTCAGTCCGAATAATTTGAACCCTTACATTAAACTGATTTGCAACCAATTTGTGAAAGTCTTGGAAGCAATTGAAACACCTACTCTTATGCTTAAGCATATATATCCAAGTCATACGAGTATAACAATCAATAAAGGTGACAAACCATTTAGCACCACTCACAGAAGTAATTGAACATGGACCCCAAACATCTGAATGTATTAGAATAAATGGTTCACAACTGCGAAGACCAATATTAGGATAGATGGATCTAGTATGCTTGCCAAGTTCACATGCATCACACATAAGTCTACTCTTGTCCACTCCCTTGAACATAGCAGGGTACAATCTACTTAAGCTTTCAAAAGATACATGTCCTAACCGACAATGAAGCAGCATAATTGCTTTCACATCTCCTTCAGCAGCTGCTATCAATGCTGACGCCTCATGACTGATGAACCACAACCCATCACGCTGCTCCGGTCCCAATCCTTCTCGGTTCCCTCTCACGAAAAATACAAGAATCTTCATCAAATATTATTGTGCACTTGAATTGATCAATGATTGAGCTAACTAAAATAAGGTTGACTGGGAATGATGGAACATGCAAGACTGATGTTAGGCTAAGAGAAGGTGTACACTCTATGGACCCTACACCATGTATTTGTCGAGATGTGCCATCAGCAATTTGAACAGACTCAGAATGAGAAGTGTATGGACTGTATGTTTTGTTTGGATGCTCCAGAATCTATGACCCAATCTACATGATTTCTATATGAGGATGCAAGTGCACTATGCCGAGTACCTTCACCCATGTGGGCATAGTTGGCAAAGTTACCAAGTTGTTGGAGGTGTGCTCATCAAGTGAAGTGGAGTCCTCGAGAGACTTGCCCATCGCCTTGCTGCTCCCATAGCCTAGCCTGTTCACCAGTCAAAGTAACAGACATAGTCTCCTTAGTGGTGGCTATATTAGCTCTAGGGCCATCACGGCCTCTACCTCGACCTCCTCCTTGATTTCCACCACAACTACAACGACCTCCTCCATAGCATACGAATACTTCCACGACCTCCACGAAATCCACCTCGACCACCACTACCTCTCGGCTTGGGACAATCATAACTCAAGTGTCCTTTTTCCCCACAATTGTAGCACTCTCTGTCTTGTAGTGAACATGGCCTCATATGCCATTTGTTCAAGTTTGATTTTGGTGATTAATGACAACATGATCAATGGGACTAACCATATTGTTGAGCATGTCTTTGTAGACATTTCTAGGTCCCAAGGATGCAAAAATACCACATGCCAAAATGACAAGATAGTATATTTTTTGAGGTCAAAACCAAGAAAGAGAAGAGAAGAAATGACACCGTCGGATGAACCGACGGTACCTTAGAAGACAACATCGGTGCAAGCAATGGATGAATTGGTACACTGCGTGAAGACATGAGTTAACTTGAAGAGCGTCGGATGAACCGATGGTAGCTTTTTTAGTTGCACCGGATGATTGACCAGAGAAGATGCAGCACGGTCAGCAGCATCGGATGAACCGACGGTCCATCAGTAGGCACCGTCGGTCTATCTGATGGATCATGAAATCAAGATAGAGAGGAGCTAGCGCAGGAGGCAATAGCACCGGATAAACCGGCGGAGCATGCAGCGGTTCATCGGACGGCCGTATGTTTGCTAACAGAAAGGTTTTTACGCGGAACTCTTCAGCACCGGATGAACCGACGGCTAGGCAAGAAGACCGTCGGTGCAAGCGTCGGAGGATGTGTCAGTGGGGATTCAACGGCTAGATGACGTGGAGGGAGACCGGATGAACCGACGGTGGGAAAAAAGGACCATCGGTTCATCCGACGGTACGAGTTTCTGCAGCAATTAGCCAACGGCTCTTTGGACACCTTGGGCTATTTATACCCCCTCCACTCACCCGTTTGAGAATGCTGGAGTATGTGGAAGTGCAGAGGAGTCCAAGAAACATTGGAGATCATATCCATGCCATGCTAGTGCTTAAGTGAACATCCAAAGGATTTGCACATGCTTGGTGTGTGTGCTTAGTGCTAGGTTAGCTTAGAGATGAGTGAGTGCAAGGTGTGCCTACCTTGTGAGGTGATTCTTGAGTGGATCAAGCTGTACAAGGTATGCCGAAAGCCTTGGAGCCTAGGTGGCTCTCCGGTAAACGTCTTTGACCCTCCGGCTTGGTGTGGAGCGGCGAGGACACTTTGTGCGAGGGACGTGGAGACCCCCTTCCCTTGGTGGAGAAGCTCCTTAGTGGAGGCGGCATCAAGGTGACCAAGGGAGCTTGGTGAGTTCCTTTGTGGTGAGCCTTTGTGGCAAGTCAAGTGGTGCTCTTGGAGAGACTTGGTGGCCAGGAAGCAATACTCTTGTGTGAGTGCTTCAACAACATGGACTAGTGGCTTAGTGCCTACCAATACCAGGATAAATCGTGTGTCAAGGTTTGCTTCCTCTCATCCCTCTTTATGTTTCCACATTACTTTCTTGCAATCCTTGCTTGCCTTTACTTTCCTAGAGTAGTATCTTGCTAGGATTGGCTATAGGTTGCAAAGCTTGTTTTGGGATGGGAGTTTCACACTAGAACAACCGTAGTTGCACATATAGGTAGTATGTTCTAGTTTATGTTTTGAGCAAATAGTGATAACCCTAGGCTTAAGGTTTTAAGTTGCCTAATTCACCCCTCCCCTCTTAGGCTACGAGCATCGATTCCTTACATGTCTTCAATTGCAACATAGGTGGCTCACGGGGATTACCACTATGTAAGGAATCGGATGCTCGAGCTAAGAGGGGAGGGATGAATTAGGCAACTTAAAAACAACCTATGGCTTTCACTATTTTGCATGAAAATAAACTAGAACATGATACTATCTAGATGTGCAACTATGGTTGTTCTAGTGTGAACTCCCATCCCAAAACAAATTTTGCAACCTATAGCCAATCCTAGCAAGATACTACTCTGGGAAAGCAACAAGAATGCAAGAGAGTAATGCTAAACGGAGGGGGATGAGAGGAAGCAAACTCTTGACACGCGATTTATCCTCGTGGTATCGGTGAGCACTAAGCCACCCCTAGTCCACGCGTTGAAGCACTCCACACAAGAGTATTACTCGGTCCACCAAGTCTCAAGAGCACCACTTGACTTGCCACGCTCGCCGCAAGGCACTCGACAAGCTCCCGGTCACCTTGATGCCGCCTCCACTAAGGAGCCCACCAAGAGGAAGGGTCTCACGTCCGACAAAGTGTCTCGCCACTCCACACCGCCGGAGGGTCAACGTGGAGAGCCACCTAGGCTCCAAGGCTTCTGGCGCACCTCGTGCGAGATCCACTCGAGAATCACCTCACAAGGTAGGCACACCTGCACTCACTCAACTCTAAGCCTAGCACTGGCACATACACAAAGCATGTGCAAGTCTATGGATGAGCAATTTAGCACGGATGGCTTGGATATGATCTTCTATATGTCTTGAACTCCTCTGGTTTTCCTCGCATCCAACTTACTCAAATGGGTGAGTGGAGGCATAAATAGCCAACAAACTAGCGTTGGCTATGAAAAGCGTCTCGGATGAACCGATGGTCTCTTTCCATAAGGCGTCGGTTCATCCGGCGCCCTCCACACTTAGTCGTTGCATCCCCAGCCCATATCCTCCAACGCTTGCACCGACGGTCTTCTTGCCTAGCCGTCGGTTCATCCGGTGCTGATAGGTTCGCGACCAAAACCTCTCTGTTAGCAAATATGCGACCGGCGGATGAACCGCTGTTGAATCCCTTATATCCATCGGTTCATTCGGTCTTTGTTGATTTACGCTTGCTTGGTCTTGATTCATCCGGGCGCATGTAAAACTAGGTGCGCGGTTCATCCGTGATCCATCTTTGTCTTGAGTCTTTCTCCACAGTGTACCACTTCATCCGGCCATTTGACCGACGCTTGCTTCCAAGGGTACCGTCGGTTCATCCGATGGTGTCATTTCTCTTTTTCTTCTTCCCGGTTTTGACCCTTGAAATATATACTATCTTCTCATTTTGGCATGTGATATTTTTGCATCCATGGGACCTAGAAATGTCTACAAAGACATGCTCAACAATATGGTTAGTCCCATTGATCATGTTGTCATTAATCACCAAAATCAAACTTGAACAAATGGCATATGAGGCCATGTTCGCTACACACTACCCATCATTCTAAGCCTGCTCTCCTCATCAATCATGGCTGCAACAGCCTCATTCATAGTAGGAAGACTCTGTTGGTGACAGAAGGCTGCTCTCCTACTCTCAAACTCAGAATCTAAATTCTTCAGAAAGTGAGTCACTCTTCTATCCTCCACCCACTTATAGACAACCTAGGCATCTCGTGGAGTCTCCATTTGGAGAGGAGAATAGTGATCTAGCTCTTCCCACAAGTACTGAAGCTCGCTAGCATACTACTCCACTGACCGCCCCCCTTGTTTCACTGCATCTGCCTTGCCTTGAATCTCCACCATCATCATCATCATCATCATCATCATCATCACATTCCCCTTCTGAGAGTACAAGTTACTCAAGGTCCTCCATATCACTGATGTAGTGCGCATGACTTCCACCCTCTTACTAACAGTGGGAGACATAGATACCAACAATCATGCCACTATCACAGAGTTTGTTGCATGCCAAACTCTCTACTCAGTGCTGAGCATATCAGCCGGCTCAACACAGGTCTCCTCCAAATAGTGCTCCACTCCCTTGCCTCCTAGCAGTACACGCACTCTCCTCGACCAACTCAAGTAATTCTTACTTCCCTCTAGCCTCACATCATTTGGCACAAGCTCCAGCTTCAGTTTTGATGGGCCTACATTCGCTTCACCACTAATCAGACCCAACCCCATGAGCTCCTGGATCATACTCCTCATTCCACTCATCATTTCACTCTTTGTAACCAGTGAACCATCACAACTACCCTCAGCTTCTCTCGCCTTCTTCTTCGCCTCAGCCTCTTCCGCCTTCTTCTTTGCTTCAACCTCTTCTGGACTCATTTTTCCCAACCACAAAAGGAACGGTAGGGAATCCCAGCAGCCACACCAACACCTGCTCCTTCATGCCAACACTAGCACACCAACACTTTGCTTCCTCACGGGCCTCAAAACACACCAGCACCTGCTAACCAGTACCATGCTCCTTCACGTTAACACCAGCACACCAGCACTTTGCTTCCTCACGGGCCGCACAACACACCAGCACCTGCCTACTCCCTCACGCGCCACACAGCACCATAGGCAAACGCAGGAGCAGTCGGAGCAGACACTCCAAGCCATCGCTGTACAGGCACCTCGTGCTCCCGCATCGAACGTAGCAGGCCGCAATGCGCCTGAGCTGCGCCGCCGGCAGCCGCGGCGCGACTCATGGCACCCGTCGTGGTAGCTCCTCAGCAGCGTACACGAGCTTGAGCACCGGCAACCTCGGTCGCGGACGGTAGCGGCCGGCGGGATCTAGGGTTGGCTCTGTATACCATGTTGGAATCAGGGATTTTTCTGATTGGGTCATTCCACCCCACAGCCCCTCTCTTCTACTTTATCTTCTCCACTTTTCATAATAGTCCTTACACTTTTTCTATTTATGCAATACACCAACAATTACCATCTTGCTCCAGAGGCACCGATCCACCGCTTGGCACGGTGGTCAGTCGATGGTCACACTCCACCGTCCTTTTGCCACAAAGATCTTGCTTTGAGCCCGTTCGGCAGATCGAATCTCGGCTTTGGCTTGTTTTGACTTATTTCTTCTCACACAATACTATTCACTCTACCAGCTGATGAGTGGAGCACTATTCATCTTACCAGCCGATCTCCATTTTCCACCTCGAGCGCGCTTCCTCCTCGCGTCGCCCACCCGGGCGACTCGGAAGCGATCCTCCATTGCCGCCGCCACCGCCCCCTCCGAGCAAGCTGGCCGTCGTCGTCGCCGCCCGGCGTGCGTCTCTTCTCTCTTCTTCCCCCTTCCTCCTTCCCCCTCCTTCCTCTTCTTCCCCGCCTCACACCACACCTGGGTCTCCTCCGCCCTCCTCTCCCGGCGGCCGGGCCCGGCGCGTGGCGCCGCCTCCTCCTCCGCGCTCTTGCGCCACCGACGACGCCTCCCCTTCCCTCTCTCTCCCCCCGTCCCAGGCCCTAACCCTAGTGGATCTAGATCTGGGCGTCGGGGGAGGGCCTGGCGGTGATGGCGTGGGGGGGGCGATGCGCCCTGTGCTGGCGCGCGCATGAGCCGCCCCTCTTCGTCGACTCCGGCGGCCTCCCCTCCGCGGGGCTCGGGGTGTTCCGACAGCCGGCCCTGCGCCCCTCCTTCCTTGTCCGCGATGACACTGGCGGACCGGAGCCTCCCTCCCCCTGCTGGGGTGGAGGCGCGGCGGCGCTCTAACCGGCGGTCGCGACGGCGGCGGCTCTGCCCGCCGGTGGGGATCTCGCCTCCCTGAGGTGCGGGCGGCCTGGGTGGGCCGAACCGTAAATCTGGGCTCGGTGGGCCCAGCGACGCTGCCCTCTTCCCGTCTTGCGTCACGGTGACCCTGCTGGCCCTAGATATGGGCTGGGCCTTCTCTGGGCACAGGCCTTTCCTGGCACAGGCTGAGGCCACCGCCGACCCTCCTCCCGGCCTCCGGCCTGCCCGCCTCCCGACCTCCGCCGCTCCGCCTTGCCTCCGCGCCCGCGCCGGCTCAACACCCTCACGACCCTCCCGCGGCGCCCGGTGATGGTGCTCCTCGACTCCTCCCGGTAGCAGTGCGGCTCCTCCTCCCCGTCCGCACCGCCCGACGACGCCTGACGCTGGCGCTCCCTCCCAGCGACACTCCGGCCGGCGCTCCCCTCCCGACGACACTCCATGGACCCGCGCCTCCACGGCAATGGCGGCCGTCCTCCTTCCCGGCTCCTCGCCCCGATCGTCCTGCCCCCTAGATCTAGGCGGTGCGGGGCCTCCTCCGCCGCCGCCTCGGGTGCCTTCCCGCCCCTCCTCGCCGGCTTCCGGTGGCCGCGGCCCCTCCTCTGCGCCACCACCTATCTTTGCCTTGGCGGTGCCTCCGCTCCTCCTTCTTGCCGGTGCCGGTGGCGCCCCTCCTCTGCCGTCACCGCCGCTGCCCGCGAGGAGGAGGATGCTGTCTGCCACCGCCGGCCGCCGGCCTTCATCTCCGCCTCTTCACGGACCGCCGCCTACTGCCCGTCCATACGGCCGTCCTCCTCGCCTCCTTCCCTGGCTCCACCTGGCGCCGCGCCCCGCTAGGGAGGAGGGTGACGCGTCCGCCTCCACTTCCTTTTCGCCGGCATCGTCTTCTTCGCTTCGCCGGCCCTGCTAGGGAGGAGGGCGACGCGTCTGCCTCCACTTCCTTTTCGCCGGTGTCGTCTTCTTCGCTTCGCCCTCGGATCGTCGGGTCATTCATTATGCTAGCGCCTCGGACTGGATGCTGCTTCTCCACCGGCCGTCTTGCCCCTCGCCGGCTTCATGCGTGGAGTTGGTTCGGAGCTTGGCGAAAGCCTCGCCCCGACCTCGGCAGTGACACGCGGCTGCTGGCGTAGTGTTCCTCGGCGGGCGTTGTCACCGGCTCGGCGGCGTGGTGCAAGGTGAAAACATGTTCTCTCCCCTCACGGAGAGACGGACGTTGGCGGCGAGCTCGTCGTTCCACCTTGGCGGCTTCGTCCTGCATGACTTTCTCGTCCGGCCCCCTCTAAGGCCTCGGTCTCTAGGCGTCCGGTGACGAGCGTGTGTCCTTGGTGCTCTTGTTAGCAGCAGGCTTCGCCTCTGTGTATCGTGTGTGGTTTGGTGATGGTGTGGGTTCTTCCCTTCCCCCTTCTTGCTTCCCCTTCGGCTTAGGCCGGTTTATTGTCATGTTGTTGTGCGCTTGCTTTGGTGTTCTGTCTATTTGGTTCATCTCCCAATGTATGATCGTGTTGGGTGTGTTGGTTTCCACTCGATTTTTCCTAATAATTAACTAGATATTGTACGATTTGTCCTCGTATCCTTTAATACTAGGTGATACCCCACGCGTTGCTGCAGGATCTTTTGGTGATATTTGAAAATAAAAATATTAAAGTAAAATTTGGAAGCAGACACAATAAGATGATTTCTTCGTATTCTTACATGTTGAGAGAAATATAAATCAATATTTTGTAGTGGGGTATTCGTATATACTTTAATACAGATATATAGATTTTTTAAATTGGACGGTGCAAACAATTAAGATGATGTGGCTGTGAGAAGTATATAGTTTAATATAGATATAGAATTAGCAATCAATGCATCATGGTGGGGGTGCTTAGTGGAGGATGACGTGGCGCGCTCCGAGAATTAGCAATCAATGCATCTTGGTGGGGTGCTTAGTGGAGGATGACGTGGCGCGTTGGTGGAGGATGACGTGGCGTGCTGCGAGAATTAGCAATCAATGCATCTTGGTGGGGTGCTTAGTGGAGGATGACGTGGCGTTGGTGGAGGATGACGTGACGCGTTGAGGATTGAAAGAATTCCGTAGTGGGGAGTGCTAATATAGTTTTGTATGATGATAAGACATCTTCTTATATGATGCTGTGGTGATTCCGTCTTTAATTTTTTAAAAAAAAAAGTGTTCGCAGCCGTCCAAATATAATTTCCTTGCTCTATGTCTATCTCTACCTAATCAATATTAGGGAGTGTTTGATCCACGAGCTAATGCATCAAATCTTCGATGCTAATTAGAATGATTAAGGGAAAAAAATCTAAATTATTACCCTCCAATATAACGAAAGCCTAGATAATCTCATAAACTGTGTTTTCGTTCAATTTACCACCTAAACGTAGCTATCTGGTTCAAACTTACTTCATAATACAATTTGTCATTTTTTTCTTTTCTCCGTACATAAGTTAAATTTTAACTTGAGACTTTGCAAGATAGTAGTGGACGTCATAATCTGATATTGCACAGAGCTAAATCGTCCCTCAAACATGAGTTACAACTTTGATTTTATAATATTTTTTTAAGGCACCTCCACCTTAGTTAGGGTCTTCTTTTTTGCCTATCTATGGCTACGTAAGACTGTAAGAGCATCTTCAAGAGTTTGTCAAATTTTACTTGTCAAATTTTATGTTTTGGCAACTTGTAAAAAGATATGTCAAGTAAAAAAGAGCTCATCTCCAACAGTTTAGTATAATTCACTTGCCAAATTCAGATCTAACTTTTTTTTAAGATTACACAGTACAACGCAGACGTTCATAACACGCACGCACACTCACCCCTATGAATACACGTACGCAAACCCTACCTCTATGAGCACCTCCGAAGGACTGAGCACCGGCAGATCTGGAGATTCTCGAAGTCACCACTGGTGCCTCGTCGTCGACGGGAACGTCGCTTACCACTTAATGCATAACGCCAGAAAATCTCGGAATAAATCCAGGAAAAGGTGCGAGCACCAGGATTTGAACACTGGTGAGTAGCGTCCCACTGGACCGTCCTACCATTGGACTACAAGCCCATTCGCAAATTCAGATCTAACTTACATCAGGAATCTGAGAGAGAAACAAAATCATGTTACATCAGGAATCCCGAGATAGAAACAAAATTATTTTTAGGTACTTCCACCTCTTATGTTACGGAACGGATGCGTCGCGCACATATATGCGCGCGTCGATGGGAGGGATGCCAAGTTGTTATTGATACCAAGTTGTTTTGCCAAACTATTGGAGGTTAATTTTTCATGTTTTGCCTAAATTAAGTAGATACCAAGTTAAGATAGCGAACTGTTGAAGTTGCTCTAACGTGTACATATTCTTTTACATTAATGAAAATCAGTAGGTGGCTCCCTGCTGTTCCGATCGAAAAAATATCAGAAAAATATTTTATAAAATTTTCATCATTTGTTTTATATAATTTTGTATCTCAATGATAAATTTATTATTAAATACACTACCCTATCAAAATGATGATGAAAAATTCATGCATTTTTTAACATATCCTATGTTGTCTGCTATCATCTTACAAAATCTAAACTTCAAACTTCAATTATGCACATAAAAACAAAAAATACAAATTGTATTAAGGTGTAAATTGAAGCATGATGTAGTTTAGAGGTGAATCGAACCAATAAATACTTTAGGGAGTAATCAGACTTGGGTTATACTTGAGAGGGGTAATTTAGACTTTTTCCAACAATTAAATATGAGCTAATTATAAAATTAAACACACATATGGAGGCTAATTAGCGAGACGAAACTACTAAGCCTTAATAGTTTCATCTCGCCAGCCAGGTCCGCCCAACTGCTCAAGATGGATTATCACAGTCAATGGTTATCACATTCTCAGACACAACAGCACAATTCCAAGAAAATCCGGATTTATAAAAATATGGTATATTTATGTTTCGCCACACATGACAGAAAGCAGAAGACACGACAAATGATGATGCCTCTGGTGCACTTGGCTATGTCAAGAACACCAACACGAAGAGAATAACAAACAGAACAACCAGGAACGCGATCAACATAATCTGCCCCTTGATGCCAGCCTTCTTCATCACCATGGCCACTTTTTTCTGCACCAAACAATGGGCAATAACCAATCAAGCGTCTAGAAACATGTGGATCTTGATGCAAACTGAAGATTGCCAAAGAACAAACCTGCACGAAATCAAGTCGGTTGGAAGTAGTCTCCATCTCCAAGCTTAGGTCGTTTAAGATCCTTTCCTGTAACACAGTCATGTGCATCCCGGTTACAGTTCCTGCACAAACACTACCAATTTTGCACTTTGCCCGTACCACGCACCTGTCCAGACAGCTCTTCATGTATGGTTAGCCCTACACCACCAATCCTCTCGACACTCGCACTCAGCTCATCAAGTTCTTCATCCTGCTGCCTGAAGGAAAAGCATAGGGGTACATATATCAAACCAATGCAGAACATATCTGGCTAGACTTATCTTGGCTAGCACATTTGAGTTAATCAGCAATACACAATTTTAATCTTTTAGCAACAGAAGGAAAAAGAAATATCAGGAATAACTTGATTGCAAAATTTGCAATCAATAGCCTACTGCTTTAGTGCCAGTATGTGCTACTTCCAGAAACAAGAAAACAAAAACAAAGCTAATGAATACCATATGAATGGGAAAAAAATCAATGTAACCTATGGCCTGAAGGAAATGGTACCGATATAAACCAGTGCAAAAAATGAGCCTCATACCCACATGGTTACCATGGCAAAATGTGCAACTAAGAAATAATTTGCCTCAGAATTTCAAGTTTAATCAATATCTGTACTTCTTTTTTACATCTTTTGACAGCTCAATGAACTGATCGTGGACTCAGGGTTAACTTGATTAAAATTCCTAGCATGTGCATGGCATATATGCAGCAACAAGTAAGGATAAAAAGGCTGTATACCTACTGACATAAAAATAAGAATGATGCTGGTGGAAAGACAAAGAATCAGTGAAAAAGGGCATGTTAATCAATGTAATATTCCAGGGCACGAAGCAAAGGCAACAACCAGACAACTGAGCAACAATACAAGGTTTATGCGGTACTAAGGTGATCACAGCTTCAAGCAAGTAGATTAACATTTCATAATAGTGTGCTTAGGATGGCTATAAGCACTGGCCTACAGCAGCGGCTTTATGCGGACTAGGAAAACAGAAATTTTATGAATTAGACACTACCTACATATGCAAAGACAGAATTCTGAGTTAACTGTTAAGTCATAAAAATGGATGGACAACACATTTCTAACAAAGGTATTCGCATAAAATCGTTAAATATAAAATATCAAATTCACCTCATAAGTAGCTGTTGTCTATCTGATTCTGAAGAAATAAAGTCATCATTGTCTTGGGCAGAATAGAGGTTGGTCCTGCTTGTGTCCTGGTATCTTGAAGTTGCTGAATAGCTCTTCCCTTTTTCAATAGTTCTCCTGACTGTACCAACCTGAATATGTCCATGTGTAAACAGGGATCCAGAATAAACAAACAGTAATTGTAAAGTACACAATTCAGAACATAGTAACGTTCCCTAATTGTTGTATTTCCTTTTCTTCAATTACAGGATGCTATGCTGCAATTCTGTAACTTATGAATGCTTAAAATACACCTCATTATTAATCCAAAATATCAAAGAGTCCACCAATCAAAACGCTGTAGAGTTGCTATTTTTATGTTTTATGTGAAAGAAAAACAAGTATGGAATGAAGGATGGAATATCAAATGTACCTGATTACGCGCAGAACCAGTCCAGTTTCTTCGTCTAGAAAGCTCAACCTCATCAAGTCCATAGTATGCTGGATCCCTTGATGCAACTGAGATTGTCTTTTCCAGCTCATCTACCTTTCAAAGTTTCAATAGAAGAGGCCATTTAGACCAGAATAATAATTACATGAAGAAAGTAGATCATCCCAAATCCCATCATCAAAGTAAACCGACAGATTAGATGCCTAGTCCGACCCTGGTACATAGGAATAAACATGGCAGTGACTAGCAAAAAAAAAGGGGGCCTAGCATATCTCAATTTCTGCTTACAAGTCTTCTAAATGTACAAACAACAGAGTGATGACAACATCAAAGACTTGGTTTATACCTGCCATTCAATGCTTTCACAGCTGGTCAGAAGCTCCTTTGTCAGATGAACATATTCTCCTGTGTTTGAAGCGGTTTGCTCCCAACGGTGGAAGGTACTTTGCAGTTTATCAATCTGGACCAGAATAACTTCATACTCAGAACATAAAGAGTAAACGTGAATTTGGATGAGGCTAAGCAACATGAATGCAAAATAGGATTCATCATCAGGAATAACAGGAAATAAACATGATGTAGTTGCTTGGTGGTGGGATATGTGTCCGAAACTATGAGTAATGCATATATATAATACGAAAAAGGCAGGCAAACTATTCGGCCTGTGCATTACGAGATCAATTTAAGGCCCGAATCTCTACCACAAGAGTTTAGCGCTGCAGGTGTACAATTAAAGTAGCCTACTTATGCCCATTCACATATGTACCCATACGAAAAAATGACCTCGCGGCCGCAAATTGGAAATTTTCAAGTGTAACCAAACCAGTTGACATCTTTCTCGGCCGATGGGCATCCGATTTGCAGTCTCTACGGATGCAGAAAGACGGGTCGACGACGACAGAAAGTTGGACAAGAACGAGGGAAGTAAAGGATTACCGAGTCCTGGATCTCCTCCCGGACGATGTAGAATGGATCTTGCGCCGAGCTCATGGCGCCTCCGCCGAAAGGACTCTACGGATTGGTGAGTCTGGGCGCCTGGATTTCTTCCCCCCTCAAAGCTCTAGCAAAATTTCTGGGGATTTGGTGCCGGAGGCAAGAGATCCCACTGGTTCGTCGTCTCTCGGTGGGACGGTGACACTGCTGTGCCCTCCTTGCCGTGACCGTGAAGATGGGTGCCTGTTTGTTGCGGAGCACCTTTCCCTGGACTCGGTGCACGGAGCACCTCTTGCCCACGTGGCTAACCGGGCCCACCATCCAGTGACACTCCCTCCTTGGCTCTTTCCCCCTTCTTCCTCCGCGGAATCGGAACGAGAGGCAAAGCAGATAAGGCTCTCGACGACCCCCCATGGCGGCCTTCAACACCGCCACCGCGGCCGCGGCGCTGGCCTCGCCGACACCGTGCCGACCCTCCGCCCTCGCCGCGCGCCTGCCGGCGGCGCGGTGGGCTCCGCTCCGCTGCTCGCCGCCGGCTCTAGGCCTCAGCCGTCGGACCGGGCCTTCCCGGCGGGGTTCAGCCGCGCTCCGGGTGAGGACTTTTTTCTGGCATTCCCATACTCTAGGAATCTCGTTGACTTCCCGACGAAGTAATTTAGCGAACGGAATCGTTGCTTTCAAATGTATCATAGGAGGAAGAAACCCCAGTTCAGATTACAGGTATAGACTAAAAAAAAGCTTTTGAAGTTGAACTAAGCTATCAATTATGTTTTCTACTATATCAACAAAGTTAGATCTAGTTGGAAGTTGGAACTATGAGCTATCCAATTATATTTCTTATTATGTACTGAATCCAAGTTCCAATTCTGTGCGCAATGGCGATAAATTAGTACATTCATATGTTCGTGCAGTATCCAACTTTTTCAGTCCAGACGAAACTTTGTGCCATAAGGTCGACCTACCATATGATGGTTTGCCTCTTTACTACTTATCAGATTATCCTCAGAAGATTACTAGAGGAATTATTTGAAATTGTCATCTCATACCTTTGTTCTCATTTGTTTTGTAACTGTGCAAATGAACAAGTTCCTACTGATACTGTTAGCAATGTTTTTTTTTTTTTGGTATGTGAGCTATTGAAATATTTGGATTTTTAATAGGTGGAAGCTAAGAAGCAAACATTTTCTTCGTTTGATGAGTTGCTGGAGAAGTCTGAGAAGCCTTTACTGGTTGACTTCTATGCAACTTGGTAAGCTAATGGGTTATATCAGCACTCTCTACTAGATATAAGTTCCCGCCATTATCATTGTGTTTCTAGGAAGTTTAGTGTATGTCATTCTGCCAAATGACACTACGTTGTGAGAAATGAAAATTGCACTTGGTCTTGTCTTGTATTGATCTTCTATGTAAATCATATTCATCATATCCATCTCCTATGCTGTTTGTTTTTCATAATATACCAAAATTTCTGGTGACAACTGAATAAGTTTACACCAGGACCTTATTGCTTGAGTGGGGAAGGGTGGATAATGTTGGGTCTGTTTTCCGATCAGGGTTAACCATGTGGGCTAGGTTGTGCCAATTTTCTTTCACAACTGGTATTTGAAGTGCCCCAAATATAATAACGCACTGTCTTAAAATGCTTTTGCTTTCTGTGGCCATTTTCTTCTAGTCCTGTCCATGATGTTGTGGATTGCACCCTTCCAAGTTCTAACAAAACCAGATTTATGGACCATGGTTGTTCATGCACTATTGTGATGTTGTGCGTAGTTCTACTGAAACCGGTAACCTAGCCTCATAGTATACTCATCAAGCACTGTTCCAATTCCATGTTGACATCAAGTGTCTACTGATTTGTTGGCTTCATTACACCATTCAATTGAAATATGACTAGTCAGTTTACTCTTTATTGCTCTCTGCCTTTACATCGCTTGATTTAGGAAGTTGATTAATATTTTAATGGCATACATTTGTGTTTAATTTTTTTTCTTTTGGTCAGGTGTGGTCCATGCCAATACATGGTTCCCATACTTCAAGAAGTGAGTGACAAGTTAAGCGACAAGATTCAAGTTGTGAAAATTGATACTGAGAAGTACACAAGCATTGCAAGTCAATACAGAATTGAAGCATTGCCAACTTTTATCATCTTCAAGAATGGGAAACCTTGCCATCGTTTTGTAAGTATTCAATAAACCTGTTTTTGGTCAATTTTCTTGAGTATCTTAACTTGTGCTAAATTGCTAATGATGTATGCTTTCTTTCCTTTGCTACCTGGTATTCAGGAGGGAGCATTGCCTGCTAACCAGCTGATTGAACAGATTGAGAATGCTTTGGCAGTCACCGAGTAGCACACATGGTGAGCAGAGCAGAAAAGTTTCCCCAGAAATATGTGATGCTACCTCATAACATGTGCTTTTGCCTGTTAATTCTTGATTATTGTTCAAAGATTCTATGTGGATTATGTATGAATCGGCATTTTTTCTATATCATTACAGTCTGAAATGTTGAAAATGCTGTGATGATTTGCTACTTGATCTTTCTCTGTGTTGGGCCAACAGAAATAACAATTTTGAGTCCAAGCAAGTTTGGGTAGGCTGAAATAAATCCCAACTAGAGCCACCAACAATAAGGACTAAATTATATTGTGTAGAGAATTGTTTTTCTTTCAGATCTAATGCAATGAACGTTATTGGACACATTAATTCCACGGTAGTATTACTGCAAAAGGAATGAAGTTATGCGAAAATAAAATAGAAAGGCCATGCCAATTACTAGGCTGTCTTCACCATGATTTTTCCTGAACTAGCAATCTAGATCCATTCGTCTTTCTTCAACTTCAGTTTTCTATGCTACAAAATGTGATTTTTCTTTTGCCAAATATATCTTCTGTTACCACCTACTCTCATGAGCTTTTCATTTTCTGAATCTTTCTTTAATCTCTATTAAGTTTAAGGAATAGAAAAGTTAAATGGGACCTCTTTGGCATTGAAATTGTTGGTTCAGATTCAGATGCTCTTTCGCTCGGATATCTAGATCAAACCAATCAAGCAACTAAGCCAATGTAATTTTATTGGACGACTCTTTCTCTTTTAAGACAGGCAGGCATGTGGCCTTGTTTGTTAGTATATATATGGTTCCTGTCAGGGTAAAAGAAAAAAAAAGGAATTGGTTGGGTTTCTGAGATTTTTCATAAACTGGGTCCTGAGATTTTTTTAAAAAAAATCTTATGAATTGTTCAGAGTCACCTTGAATCAGTGTTCAAAGGCATCACCTTAGGCGTCAGAGTGGATCCAGTTCGCTTTGGGGAACAGTTCCTTGTCTTCTAGGTCCCACCTAGGAGATAGCCGTACACAGCTCGCTGTGGATCCGCCTTGTCGCCTTTTAAATACTTCCTTGAATTATTGGTGATTGGTGCAAAGTAGGATTACACTGAACTTAATGGTAGTTATGTAGTATTATCTCTGATTCTCAGTATCAAATGTCATGTGGAAATAACACTACTGACTGAGGTGCCTGCGTGCCTTCAGTGCTTGCCATTGCCAAGATCCCCAGCTGTCCACAGCTGGCCATCCAGAGCTGCTAGGCTCTATGTCTTATCCTATCAACAAGTTAGGATTTGTCATGGTTGTTAGGGGTTAATTCAGATTTGCTAGTTTGTTGAGAGGATTTTTTTTATAGTATGGTTAGTAAGCTCTGATATGACTTAGGACTTTAGGAGGGGTTCCTCATCCACACTCATCGCATTACCACTTGTCCACTTCCTGTGTTCGCTGCTCCCTTCCATTACGATTGACACAAAAGAATTGCCTATTTCATTTACCACTCCAGGCTGGTTTGGCCAGAAACGAGAACTTTTCTGAAATTTGCAGCCTGGTTCAAATCATCTCGTTGCCATCTGCATACAGCGATGATACACATGTTAGCATGATTGAGGACAGATAGGACAGCATGTAGTTGTAAAAACTAAAAAGTAAATAAAAGGAGGAGGTTGTTAAGATAGTGAATCAGTTCCAAGTTCGAAACCTTCAGTTCTCATCTAAGTTTCTGTTAATTTTGAAGAAATATTTTCTTTATTGTGGCGAAAGTATAAATATTAACCATGTTGTTTCGTATTGCTAGTAAAGACTGGTGGAAGAACATCATGTTGGGATGCTTGGATATGCAATTCAGCTATTTTCTATGTTGACTTTCAAGCTGAAGCTACCTTTTCTTTTGGCAAATTATGCATGTGAATGGATTTTCCTTTTTTTTTCTTTCATATGTTCGGCTTTCCCATTTGTAATTTCTCATGTTGTATCCTTTGTCCTAACTTGAGCTGTTTGAAAGCAAAGGGATGATGAATTATTCGTTTGTCCACGCTGTATCACTCCTTTGGGGTGTGAGCAATTGTGGATTCCAGCATCTATCTTCCTTAGAATATCAGCTTGTGTGGCGAATAAGCAGGCGCTATAAATATCCCCTTATCATTATTTTTTTTTTCTTATCTTGAAAACTTAAAAGCCTGATCTTTTCTGGAGTATTATTAGTGATGGTCCTCTGCTCAGCCTTGGAGGAAATTTTGTTGTTGTTGTGAGACTTGGTTAAATCCAAACTTGTGTTGTATGAAATAAACGCAATTGGCTGGGGACGCACTTTGAAATGGTGCTGCTGGATATCTTCTAGTTCTAGTATAACTATTTGTATGATCTTGTGAGCTTTGGTGTATGCTCTTGATCTGTGTATGTCGTTGCTTATGCATGGTCTCATCAGTCATTCACCTAAAGGCGTCAGCTGAGTACTATTAAGGATGGTTGTGTTCATTTCGAGTGTCCTACTTGTTCTGCAGTGCTGGGGGCCACTGGTCTCGTTCTGGTGGAAAGATGTTATCGTCCTGATCATAAAGAATCTGAACCGAGTAACGGCGCACATTTTCTTTTCTGTATTCACACGAGATGCGCTTTTTATTTTTGCTTAAATAAATAGTAAATGGGATGCACATTATTATTCTTTGACACTGAAAGAAGCAGGAATGGAATTGATGTCGTCATTTCTTGATAGCAAGACTTGCATGAAATTAAAGAAGAATAACTTTACAGTGTGCTTGGGGGGAAGAATGCTCCCAGTTGGCAAATTATCGCATGCTCTTTTCAGAAAGAGAAAACAACGCGCATTATCAGAATCTTCGTACCATCGGTTATCACCTCTATAATTGATCTGCAACGTGTACTATCTCAGTGACAAATGCACCGTCGGTTATCTTTGAAAAAAAAAATGTGGCCATGGAAAAAAAACTCGGGATCATCTGGATAATATATATATGTTTTTGTAGCATTTAAGATTTCTAATATACTTTTTGAACACAAAACAATTTGGGTTCAAATTCCACCAAGCAGCAGCACTTAGGTTTTGTAAACCCAGCGGAGTTGCTGATTTTTGCTAAATTTCAGGGTCTCATCCTTGTTTTTTGTAATTTGGTGTTGTATCTGTAGTATGTGACGGAAAATAAGTGGAGCTTAATTTATTTGGTGGAAGAAGCATCAGGTTCGGGCGTTGTCACAATCTGGCAAGAATACCCAAACCAAGTGTGTTTCTTCCATTTCCAACAGCATGCAGTTCATCATCCATCAGATAGTAGTGTCCCTCATCATCGCCCTATAAATAGGCTCGTCCCTGCACCACATTTGCTGCAACCAAAACCAACAAAGCAACTAGATATCTATCGTGCACACACAAGCAACAAGCCCGGTCGAGATGGCTCAGTACTACAACGGCGGCGGCAGGACCATGTACTCGAGCACCACCGACGAGTGCTACGACGCCGGCAGGCACGGCGGCCGGAGGATGTACTCGCACACCGACGAGTGCTACGACGACGTGGACCGCAGGAGGCCGGGCGCGTACGCCGACGACTGCTACAACGGCGCCGGCGGCAGGCAGACCGCCGTCTACTCGGACGAGTACTCCCGCGGCGGCGGCGGCTACGGCGGCTACGGGCAGGAGCAGTTCAGGAGGGAGGAGAAGGAGCACAAGCACAAGGAGCGCCTCGGCGAGGTGGGCGCCCTCGCCGGCGGAGCCTTCGCACTGGTATGAGCATTATTTGAAGCAATTGATTGGTTAATCACGTGATAATTAGGTAAATTAATCATGCATATGGTAACAATTTGCTGGCTGCAGTACGAGGGGCACCGCGCGAAGAAGGACCCGGAGCACGCGCAGAGGCACAAGATCGAGGCCGGCGTGGCGACGGCGGCGGCGCTGGGCGCCGGCGGGTACGCGTACCACGAGCACCGCGAGCAGAAGGAGGCCCACTACGAGGGCAACATGCAGGAGCACAGGCTGCCGCACGGCTACTACTGCAACTGATCGAACTCCATCTCTGCGCTGCGATCCACCTGATGCATCATCACGAGCGTGTAATTAAGTAAATAAGAGCATCCATGTCTGTGGCTCCTTGTGTGTGTGTTGCTCCCTACTACTGGTAATAACAATGTAATCACTCTGCTGCCTCGGCAGGTAGCATGTAATCACCTCTCGATCATTATTAATTAAGGTATGTACGCCATGCCTATCCTTTTCGGGAGACGGACGACTCCAAGTCGCCTCCGCGTCTGCGTGAGCACTTCTCCGGATCAGCAGCACCAATGGCCCAGTCCTTTTCTTTTCCCCTGCCCATCTCTCTTGTTCCGCGTATCCTGACGAGTTGCGACTTGCGAGACGACTGGCACTGCCACTGCGGGAGAGATGTGGAACGTGCTGGGGCAGGCGGCGACCGTGGCGCAGCTGGTCGGTGCGGACGTCGGCGGCCTCATCTCCATGATAATCCAGGCAGCGGTGACGGCTCAGCAGAACAAGAAAGAGTGCGAGCAGCTCGCCCGCCGCGTCTTCACCGTCGGCGAGCTGCTGCAGCACCTGGACCCGGAGGCAGTTCAAGACTCCCAGGTACTCAAGCTTTGAACTGTATGCAATTATACTTTTTGGCTCCAAAGGAAGCTTATAATTCTGATTTTTTTACCCTCTCACCTTTTTGGTATGCGCACCAAAGAATAAGATCGATTGGAAGCAACCCCATGACGTCCAAACCTTTACTTTTAAGGAGCTCGCAAAGGCCACCAACAACTTTGCTCCTGACAGAAAGATCGGTGAAGGCGCATTCGGATCGGTGTACAAGGGAAGGCTTCCTGACGGTCGAGAGGTGGCCATCAAGCGGTTAGGGCGCGACTCATGGCCAGGGATACAAGAGTTCCAGGCAGAGATGAGCATCCTCCGCTCCATTAGCCACAAGCACATCGTCCTTCTCTTTGGATCCTGTAACCGTGCCCCGCAGGAGCTCCTTCCGAAGGAGAAGCAGGGAGATGTGCTGGTCGTCTATGAGTTTACTGAGAACCGCTCGCTCGACATCCACCTGCACGGCCAGCTGTCTCCGGTGACGGCTTCCTGGAAGATGCGCATCGAGATACTGCTCGGCAACCTCTGTGGATGACAAACGGGTCCATCTGTGTCTATGAATTGTGGGTCCAGTATCAAAATAGCAAATCATGTTTGTTTGAGTCCTATAATCGCAAAATTCTCGCGCCATCGAGTACCTGCGATCTTACGGCGAGCGGCCGGTGATCCACCGCGACGTCAGGCCGTCCAACATCCTTCTCGATGCGAGCTGGGCGCCGCGCTTGACAGACTTCTCGGTTTGGCACTCGCGTGGGAAGGCCCGGACCATCAGGTTAGTGTGTGCGGCACCCATGGATTCGCGGCCCCGGAGTACGTTGCTACAGGCACTCTGAACCTGACGGCGGACGTCTACAGTTTCGGTGTCGTGATGCTGGAGGTGTTGACGGGAAAAAAAGCTTATTCTTCCCTTGAAGAAGGGGACTCTCGTCGCCGGAGTTCCACTGATCGAGGCGGGTGACCTGAGGAAGATGCTGTTGGAATTTATGTGGGTTTGGCCTAACAATTAATTCAGAAATTCCTAAATAAATCTCAAAGGTCTATACACATGAGTGCATAGGGGAGTAGTGGAATCCTTTAGTGCCACCTTGCTAGTGGAGGGAACCAACTTATATATGGAAGTTATTCTCATCTTCTAAAGACTAGTATGAGGAGAAGAAAGGAAGTCCACGCGCTCCCTCGCCGGGCGGCGAAGGCGCGCGGGCGGGCGCCGCACGGTTTTGCGAGAGCGATGAGATCTGGGCTGCTCTCGGCAAAGCGTGAGGCGGGGGCCCACCTGCAGTGACACATTGACACCACAGTTTGCACACACACCACCGCCCACGCACGAACACACCCCACCGCCGCCGCCTTGCCCGTCCTCCCATTGCGTCCTTCCCCGCCGGAGGGCCTCCACCGGCTCCCACGGAGCCGCCCATCTCCCCGCTGTCCTCCCCTACTCCCACGCGAACCGGAGGTACAAATTTTGCAAATTTGGATTGCAAATAATATAAGATTGCAAATTTGGAAATTTAGGTAGAAATTTGGATTGCAAATTTAGGTTAGAAATTTTAGTTATCAAAATTTAGTTATCAATTTTAGATATGAATTTTAGGTAATTTAGTTCGCTACTTAATTTAGTTATAGTTAGAAATTTTAGTTAGTTAGGATTATTAGAAATTTTAGTTTGATAGTAATATTATTAATTTAGTTACCTTGCAATATTAAGGAAGGTAAAACTAGCAAATATAGTGTGCAATTTTTAGATGATTATAGAATTCTTGTTAGTTAGCAATTAAGGAAGGTAATACTAGCAATTTTTTCATGTCTCTGATTTTTGTTGTCAAACTTCTAATGCATGTCAATTTTATAGGTAGAGATGCCTTGATTTGCCGCACTCAACATCGGAGGCAATTTTTGTGGAGGAAGAGGAGTAGGTCGCGTCATTTGATCTCCTAGGTGAGTCTCGTGGCTAACTTCGGGCACCACATGTGATTTGTCCGACCATCGAGCCGTTGAAAGAAGCTTAGTGTAGCCCGACCTTCGTGTCGTGGCTTGTGTTGCAGGTTTTGGATTTATTGCAGGTTTTGGAAACCTCACCGTCTGCGAGAGGAGGTCTTTGCCGAAATTTTATTTGACACTATTATGTTCATTTATTTCAGGTTCTCGTAGCTGCAGCCGCCCTCGCCCGCCCACATCTCGAGTCCCTGGTCTTGCCGCCCGCCATCGTCTCGGAGTCTGGTCGTGCCGCCCCCGTCTCGGAGTACTAGGTGAGCACTTGAAAAATACTCTTGTTTTCATTTGATGTCGTAGATCGCGAAACCTAGTTAGGCGTCTCCGTTCGGAAGAGATCTGATTGAAATATGCGAGAACTACGCATATTTATGTATGTCTGTTCGAATTGTCTACTTTTTGATGGCAGTGGATGCGTAGATGGGGTTAGTTTCTATGGTCTACTCGATCCGAGCGAGTTTCAGTGACACCTCCCGTTGTTCTCCGGATACACAATCTCCCTAACGGACGTGTATTTGGAGAACGGGAGTGAAATCTCAGTCTTCGGATCGAGTAGACCATAGGAACTGACCCCATCTACGCATCCACTTTACCTATTAGAATATGTAGACATCGTGTAGAGGATGCAATTTATTTTATATAACTCGATATGATAGAGAATGGATGATCGTGAGTGGATGTACAAAGGATGGGCACCAAATGGTCGTGTGACACAAGAATGGGTTGACAACACTCAAGCTTTCATGGATGAAGCATTTAGAAAGGTTAAAGTGCCTAAAAACAGTAAAACCATTTGGTGTCCCTGCGCCAAGTGCGGAAACTTGCGTCAAAGGAACAAGGAGGACATGGCAGCTCATCTGCACAACAATGGTTTCTGAAGACTATTCCAAGTGGACCTTCCATAGTGAAACCTGTTGTATGCGATCCGAGGCCGTGAGACAACGGATCAGAGAACTTGATGGTGATGCTGGAGTAGCAGACATGATAGATGACTTTCATGAAGCACATTTTCAAGGAGAACGTCTAGAGGAGCCAGAGCCAAGTGCGAAGGCATATTATAACATGTTGGCTGCCGCACAAAAACCCCTACACAAGCACACCAAACTATCTCAACTAGATGCCGTCGGCCGCCTAATAGCTATAAAGTCCCAGCACAACCTGAGTCGAGATTGCTTCGATACTTTGATGACCGTTTTTGGCGACATGCTTCCCAAAGATCACATTTTGCCGAAGAACATGTATGAAGCACGAAAAGTCCTTCGTGCACTTAAGATGCCATCTGACGAGATACATGCAGTCGAATGGATGCGTCTTATTCAGGAAAGAACATGAGAAAGCAACACACTGTCCGAAATGTAAACCGTCTCGGTACGTGGAGGTAGACTCTGGTGAGGGTCGTCAAAGGCGCGACTCACGATCCCGATGAGTGTCTTGCGGTACCTCCCATACTGACGGATCCAACGGATTTACATGACCGAGGAATCTGCGAAGCAAATGACTTGGCACAAAACGGGTGTCCGATACAATGATAACCTTACACATCCATCAGATGCTGAAGCATGGACCAAATTTGATGAGATCCATCATGACAAAGCTGCTGAGGCTCGCAATGTACGTGTCGTGCTGGCGACAGATGGGTTCAATCCTTTTGGAATGATGGCTACCCCGTACACTTGTTGGCCCGTGTTTGTTATCCCCCTCAATCTACCTCCTAGCATCGTCTTTCAACGGCAGTACATATTTGTGTCGTTGATAATTCCTGGATACCCGGGAGATAATATGACTGTGTTCATGGAGCTTCTGATTGATGATTTGCTCAAGACTTGGAATGAAGGGGTGTTGACATACGACCGAGCTACGAAGACAAACTTCAGAATGCACGTGTGGTACATGTACTCCTTGCATGACATGCCGGCTTATGGGTTATTTTGCGGTTGGTGTGTCCACGGGAAGTTCCCTTGTCCAGTATGTAAGGCAGCTCTGATGTTCATTTGGTTGAAGAGGGGTGGCAAGTATTCTTCCTTCGACAAACATCGACAATTCCTCCCTCTTGACCATCAATTCGACGAGACATAAAGAATTTCTGAAAGGTGTCGTAGTTCAAGATCCACCCCCGCACATGATGACAGGTGCCGAGGTTCAAATTCAGATAGACGCTCTCGTGCTCAAAGAAGGAGAACATCGTTTTGAGGGATATGGTGTGGAACATGCCTGGACTCAGAAGTCAGGCTTGTGGAAGCTACCCTACATGAAAGATCTTCTTCTTCCACATAACATTGATGTGATGCACGAGAAAAGAATGTTGTCGAGGCACTATGGGGTACAATCATGGACATACCGAGAGAAGAGTAAGGACAATGTTAAGGCTAGAGTCGATCTAGAAATGTTGTCACGATAGGCCAAAGCAAGTCATCCGGCTTTGTCTTGGGTAAGACATGGAAAGACCTAAAGGCTGATTTAGTCATAAAAGGAACAAAGGAAGGAAGTAATAAATGGATCCAAGATTTAATGTTCCCTAATGGATATGCTGCCAATTTGAGGAGGGGAGTCAATTTAGATCGTCTGCGATTAAAGGGTTAAAGTCATGACAACCACATATGGATCGAGCGACTTCTTCCAGGTGATGGTTCGAGGCTATGTACCTGAGCATGTGTGGAAAGTGCTGGCAGAGGTGAGCTATTTCTTCTGTCAGCTTTGCGCTAAGGAGTTATCTCGTGCTATGATTGACAAACTTGAAAAAAGTGCACCGTGTTGCTCAGAACCTAGAGAAGATCTTTCCACCTGGTTTCTTCAACCCGATGGAACATATGATTTTGCACCTCCTGCGCGAGGCACGATTGGGGGCCCGTGCGAGCGTTGGTGCTATCCAATTGAGAGGGTTTGCAAGGTTCTTCAAGCTCATGTAAAACAAAAATAAAATTGAAGCTTGCATTGCGGAGTCACACATTCGCAGGAGGTGTCAAACTTCACAACTAAATACTATGCTGAGCACCTTCCCAGCGTGCATAATCGACCTCCTCGGTACAATGCTAGTGAAAATGAATCGAACCTTAGCCTTTTCCGAGGACAACTCGGAAGTGCCAGTGTTCGGACGCGCAAGACCTTATCTCTTGAAGACTGGCGTACTATCACGATATATGTTTTGCGCAACCTTGACGAAGTACGACCATACATAAAGTAAGTTGTCAATAAAGCTCATCATTTCCTTTCTCGTATGTTGCCTCATCTGCATCCAACCTCATTTGATTTGGTGCAGTGAATTTATTGAGCAATTTTGGCATCATTCGGAGCCACCTCTTGACCACAAGGAGGAAACTCTTCTTCGCCAGGGTGCGGGACCCATGCATCCCGATTTTATTGCATGGTTCAGACATAAGGTAATTTAGCTCGTGCTCAGTACATTAAAACTAATTACGCTCATACTCAGTATCACATTAACCACTATCCTCCCTTAACTTGCAGGGCCAAACCGATCCGTTGATGAATCTGAAATGAGGCAGGTTTGGGAGGCTTCGCCTTTAGGGTCAACTCATATCATGTTTATGACGTGAATGGGTACCGCTTTCACACCTACGTATCACGAGGAGTGAAGGCCCAATCGAAGAACCACAAATAATGGAGTTTGTACGCATAGCCGATCCGATGGGGTAGATTACTATGGAAGACATGAAGAAATATACGAACTCGAGTATCATGCTTGCAAACCTCTTAAATCTGTCATATTCAAGTGTCATTGGTTTGATCCAAGCGCTAGTGGCATGAGAGTAATAAGAATCTTGGGCTCGTCGAAATTAAACAATCATCTGTACTCGTGGCACGATGTCTATATTGTGGCCCACACACAAGTATATTACCTCTCATACCCTTGAAAAACTAACAAGCGTCTACAGGGTTGGGATGTTGTGTACAAGGTATCGCCACACGGTAAATTACCCGCCCCAAACAAAGAAGATTACCACTTACTAGACCCAAACACATATGACGGAGAGTTCTTTCAAGAAGATGGGCTAGAAGGGATGTTTGAGATAGACTTAACCCAAGTGCTTGAAATAGAAGTAGACAATGGAACGGTTGTCGACGACGATGCTGCCGAAGAGGTTCAAAATGATGACGACTTAAGATTGCTCGAGCGATTACGTTTAGGCAGTGGCAATGATGATGATGATGACACCGTTCCACCTTTGGAGCACGACGTTGAGTCTATTGACATGTGAGATAGTGATGATGAGTATGATCCGGAAAATCCGGATCATGATGAATATTTCTAAAACATGTAAGTACTAAGATATTTATTTCTTATTTACTAAATGTAGTTATGTTTCTAATTTCCTAGGATATTTATTTCTTATTTACTAAATGTAGTTATGTTTCTAATTTTTTAGGATATTTATTTTTATTTACTAATTGGTATTTAAATGTAATTATGTACATTGATTTACTCTTTTAATTTCAGGTGATTGATCAAAGATGCCGCCAAAAGAAGAAGGTGTCAAGGCCGTCTGCAGTGGTGAGGAACCTCAACGACTTCTACCAGACGAGGTGAGGGCTCGGACGGCAGGTGGGCGCCGATGTCCGTGGCACCCTCTCGAGTCGTTCTGGAGCTGTGGCTCGCAGAAAGGTGCACCCTCTCCGCCAGCTTGCCGAGTCCGTCCGAAGGAGGAGTACAGGGTTGATGAGGAGGAGGTGCAGCAGGCGGAGGATGAGGAGGGAGGATGAGGAGCGGGGAGGCGAGGAGGCGGGGGAGGGGCGAGGAGGAGGCGGGGAGGTGTCAAATGTCTATTTGCGAGGCCTGCTCGCTTGGATCGCCTCATCTTGCCATGAACCGGGTTATTAGACCCGAGGGAACACGGTAACTTATCTTAACCTTTTCATTTGTTCTTTTGAAACAAATTAACGATTCAAACTAATACATTGTGTGAATCATTTTGGCAGGGGGTGGGAGATTGTCACTCCCGGTAGTCCTGACGTCTTCCCAATGGCATCTTGGGCGTTCTTACGAGCTTTGGTACCCGGGTTCGTGTGGGTTGGCGAGGCGGATGCTCGGCGTGAGAGGTCGGTGACGTCGTTTGACCCACGCCCCGCTGCCGATTTCTCCGATCCGACCGGCCGTGACTTCCAGAACAGGGCCGCCAGGGTGGTTGGCGAGTTTTGGGTGAGTTTTCCTAGCAATAAATTGTGTTTCTGAATAAATCGACTTAATTACATTTCGATCCAGTGATACAGCCACTTGATGGAGAAAGCGTCATGAGGAGTGGGCGGCAAAGCGCATGGGCGATCTTGGATTGGTGACGAGTCTCGACCCGTCCGAGGTTCCGTCGCTCTCGCAGTTCGATCTCGAGATAGGGGCACGAGCTCGAGCCCGCCCAGCCTGGCAGCGGCCACCGTTACGGAGAGCTTACGGCGGTTCAGTTATTTCTGTTCTTTGCGTCGTCCATTGACATTTTCATATATTTGCTTTGTATTCTAATGTGTAGATCAAATATTGTAGGCCCGGCTTGCGGCGAGAGAAGGCCGGCGGGAGAGGCGGTAGAAGAGGCGCGCGCCGATGAGCAGCTGCGACAGATGGCCGAGGCCCACCAGAGGCAGATGGATGCGATACAAGAGGCCCACAATCAGCAGTATGCCTCCGTGCTTCAAACATGCACTCTTGGTCACATGGTGGCGCCACAGCGCAACTCCTCCACTACCGCGGTGTACTTGCCTCAGTCCCTCGGCCGGCTACTATTTCTCCGTGAGCTACTTTCGAACCCTTCTCTTTTGTTTCTCATAGTGACCTACAATGACTTCATATAAATGCTCAAAACCTTACATGCATGTTCTCGCTGTGGTATACAACTTATAAATATTAGCAAAACCTAGAATGACGTAGAATTCGAAAATTACTTGTACAAATGACTCGTATTATCATTTCTCACTTTAAATCCTACGCAGAATCTATCGGCGGCATCAACGCAGTGGTCGCCGCCGATTCGCGAGAGTCCTTGAGGCGGGATGCGATGGGTGCCACACAGCCTCGAGAACCCGTTTTGCCTCGGCCAGCCGCCTCACGGTTGGCGGGGATGATGACAGCCACAGGCGTCGGGTGGGGGTCATGGCGGGCGGCGGCCGAGTCGGGTTCCCGATCGCCGCATGATGGCCTGCGAACTAGTGAGTTCGTGAACTACGCACCTTTTATTTGCATTTGGACATTTGTGAGTTGATGAACCTTTGTGACTACCACTTCGTGACTTGTACTGTATTTGGACTCGTTATTTGCATTTGTAGACTATGTGATGAATATTACCTGTCTGTGATGATTATTAACTGCCTGTGATGATTATAATATGCATGTGATGAATATTAGCTGCCTGTGATGAATATTGTATATCTGTGATTTGTGTGCTGTTTTAAAGCTGCTGGTAAATTTAAAAAAAAGAAAATAGGTTTTGACGAGAGCTAAATCCATTGCTCTCGGCAAAGCGGTCTCTTCTTGAGAGCTAAGCATCGCTCTCGGCAAAGGCGCGTGGACGTGGCTGCGGGCTCCTTTGCCGAGAGCAGGAGCCACGTGGCTCTCGGCAGAGGCCGCGTGCCGTGAGACCCTGCACGGGCCTCTGCCAAGAGCGGTGGTCCCCGGCTCGGCAGTAGGCTCTTTCGAGAGCTCTATGGCCCGGCTCTCGGCAAAGCGCCTGGGCCCCACGCGTAACGGCGTGACCCGAGGGACGGTGTGAAAGACTCTGCCGAGGGCCAGGTGAGCCTCTCGGCACATATTTACCGAGAGGATAGCCGCCGGCTCTCGGCAAAACAGCCTTTGCCGGCCTAGCTGAGCCGAGAGGCTTTTGCCGAGAGCATCCTCTCGGCAGAGCCTCTGCCGAGAGGAAAGGGCCCTCTGCCGAGAGGAACCCTGCTCTCGGCAAAGGGCTCGAATCCGGTAGTGGATAGAAACCTCGTAAGAAACCATGTAGCTCGACCTCATTACCTGGACTGCTAGGAGGGTCCTTTTGCAAGTCTTCAATTCTTCCTTACGGATACGATTCGATGCCATGATAAGCCCCTTCTTTGACCACATTCACATATTGTCAGCACGCCGCTGTTGTAAGTGAAACAAGAGTTCAAAACAAGTTCAATCTACGGCTACTCAGATTATTAAATAATCTGGTTGCATGAGTAAATATGGTATAGAGTTGCGCCTAGGCTGGTCGCCGAGTGACTCGTCTGATGATGGCACACCACCGGATCGCTTCAATAGTTCCGATGATGAAGATTACCTCGTTTAGTTACTTGAAATTTCACCAACTGTCCATCACATCAATCTTCCGACACTAATTAGGAGTATTAAATGTGAATTAATGACAAAATCTATTCTACAACTTCTACCTTAATTTTCGAGACGAATCTAATAAGCCTAATTATGACACTAAAGCCTGGTTTTGTAGTAGTGAGTCCATACGTGTCTCTTTTTTTTCCTATTTCATTTTGAGGGGCGTGTACTACTCAACAAATCAAATGTTGAATTGTTAAGGAAACTAGTAAGCTGCACGTGCGACACGCACGTGTTTATACACACACAAACATGCTACGACACATGAATTATTTAAAAAAAATCAGAAACTACCATGATATGGCAAATAGTATATTTGTTGAACACAAATTACTCTCGATCAACATATTACTAATGATTCATGTATGTCTTATTGAATATATTAAGATGTGTTTACATCTTAAGCTGCAAGTGAATAAATTCATTCGGTATACTTGACATTTGTTATGTTAAGTCCCTATTATTTCATTTTAACAAACACATTTTTTCATTAAACAAACATTTAAAATGATTATTCAAACACAATCACATTTTTTCATTAAACAAATATTTAGAATGATTATTCAAACACAATCACTCTAATTATAGGTTAGTGAATAATTTATTTTAACATTAACTTTTTCTCCTCTTTAATTTTTTAAATTTATTCTCTACTTTTCCTCTCTGTCGGTGGACAAAGCGTGCATTTCACACATCGTGGAAATGGCTCTATGTGGCTTGTCTAGTTGGAAAAATATTTGGCGAAAATAGCTTCTCCTACCCGTGTAAGAGCAACTCCAAGAGCCTAGTTAAATTTCTATAAAACCCTGTTTAGTTCGGGAGTAAAAAATTTGGAAGTCTCTTTCAAGGTCTATTAGGGTAATAAACATAGACTACTTACAATTGTAGCATGATGTTGTCTAATCATGACATAATTAGGCTCGTTAGATTCGTCTCGAAAATTAAGGTAAAGGTTGTGCAATGCGTTTTGTCATTAATCAACATTTTTTTTGAGATTATTATTAATCAACATTTAATACTCCTAATTAGTGTCAAAAAATTAATGTGATGAAATGTTTGGGTAAACATACGCTAAATAAGGGGGAAAAGCACTATGACAAACCGGCTCGTACGTTGATTAGACCGGCCGACCGCCAGTGGATGGATGGATGTAAGGATAAAGTGTACTGTGTACACACTACACACGACCTACCTGCCAGCCCAAGCGAAGCATGCATCAGTCAGCAGCCAGCCAGAATTATCGTTTCCCGTAGCTGATGCATGCTGCATGTAGTGCCGTACGTGGCGGCCTATAATTCGGTTGTTGCCATGCCACTACGTATAGTACTACGACACACATACGGTATAGTACTGATGTACATGGACGCTGCAACTGACGAGAGAGTGACTGTCCCGGCTCCGTTCCCTCGCGCACGTACAGCTCCGTTCCCTCACGCACGGGACTGTCCCGGCTGGGTGGGCGTGGGCCTGACGTGGGTATAGGTGGGTGGGTACGCGTGGGGTGGGTGAGAAAAACAATTTGTTTTTGACAGAAACATTCTCCAAATTGTGATTTTTTGGTCCTTCTATAGTCCTTCCACTCTATCCACTCTTTAAAACATATGACGGGTGGGTCCGATGTGAGAGGTACGGTGGACCCGATTTGGATGAGAAAAGTTTTCAATTATCTTCACTTCTTATAGTATAGATACAATCCTGAAAAAATATATATCAAATAATTATTTGTTTGAGAATTTGTAAATAATTCAGATTATGTAAAAAATGGAAGAACGACAAAATAAATAGTGTATGCATATGCACAAGTAAAACATGCACATATGCAGGGATGAAATCTTTATATGTATGTATGTATGTATGTATGTATGTATGTATGTATGTATGTATGAAAGCAAATAACGAATCCTTCACACGTTCCATGCCCTAGTGCGGACTGCGTAATATTTTCTCTCGTTGCAAGGCATGTGCATAATTGCTAGTAATAAATAAAGAGTCAAAGCCAACTAGTTAAGTACAGATCGATCGAGAACCGAGAAGCAAACTAAAAAAACAAAGCAGCAGTAACATAAATGAATAATGTAAGCAAATGTGAAGAAGTAGTACAGCATGTACACACGTACGGTATGTAGTAGGACGACACATATATACTACTCTAAGCGTCCCATTTATTAATTGTGTACAATATCATGTAACAACGGCGGCGAGTGGTCGGCGATCGTCGATGGAGAAGAATTATATAATAACCGCCGGATCGATCGGATCGAGTGGCGGACTAATTAATGGCCGTGGCGTCGGTGCTTCTTGGCGTCCTTCTTCTGGTGGTGCTCGTGGAAGGCGAAGCCGGCGCTGCCGACGGCGACGGCGGCGGCGACGCCTTGCTTGATCTTGTGGGAGTGCGCGTGCTCGGGGTCCTTCTTGGCCTTGTGCTTCTCGTGCACGGCGTACGCTCCCGCGGCGGCGGCGCCGAGCTGCGCGAGCTGCTCCATGTGCTTGTGGTGCTTCTCCTCCTTGCGCCAGTCGGTGACCTTGGGCTCGCCCTCGCCGCCGCCGGCGGCGGCGGCCTCGTGGTGCTTCTTGCCTAGGAAGTGGTGCGCCATTTCAATTAATTCTCGGTGACGATCGATCTGTGTGTGCAGTGGATGGCGGGCGAAGCTAGCGATGCTCAAGCAGAGATCTCGAACAGCGAAGCTCTAGCTGCTTGTTGATTCAGCTAGCTAGCGGTGGTGATCAGATCGAGACGACAGCAAGCAAATATGCGTTGATCGCGGAGATGAATGAATGGATAGGTGATGAATCAGATGCAAATCTGCCCGTGTTTATATAGGACATGGAGGTCGATGGAACGCGGTCGTTGGAGTGGATACAAATTAGGTTCACGCGTTGTTTTTAATTTTGGCTGCGTACTAGACAAGAGTGTCAAGAGGATGTGGGTTTGTTAATTAGTTGGTACGAATCCTACGCAGGGCTAGGCGTGTTGTATGATCATGCTGTGTCTGTAATGTTCTGTGCAAGACGATATGATGGATACACATACACTGTTTCGCGTTACTTGTAGACACACGCACACAGAGACTTACTTGGCTTATTTTCCGTCCAACGGTACGGTTACGGGTTGGCAAGAAAATGAAACAACCCTGGCCTGGGTTGACCAAGTCACGGATCGGACGACCCTGACTTCTCTGTTCAAATTGATGTCGACACGAACTAACTGACGGATCGATCAACGCGGTTAAGCAACTAACTCTTCCTTGTAACAGGTGGCAGCCGAGCTTGCTTCCCTACAAACTGGGGGTTATGCATGAAGAAAAGTCAAAAGGCAATGGGCCAGGTGGAGAGTGGACCCACATGTCAGCCACTTGTAGTACGTGTCGGCTTCCGGCCGGTTGGGTTCGTCGAAGCAGCAGCTCGGAATCGGATCGACGCTATTTCACCGCGGCGCACGTAATAACACTTTAATTAACCTGAGAGAGCTACGTAGTATACGCGTGCAATGAAAATACTAAACTATACGCGTTAATTCTTGCTTCAGCCAACACGTATAAGTGGATGCTTGCCCGCGGCAGCATCATCGATCATCATCATATCACAAAACCAGCTAGAGATCTGCTAGCAATTCTCGTGTCATAATCCTAGCTAGCTAACCACACAAAGACAAACACAACTCATCACACCCAGAGAGACCAGTAGCCATGGGTCACCACCACCACGACAAGAACAAGAACAATGCGGCGGCGGCGGAGGCCGCCGGCGGCGAGGACTGGCGCAAGAAGGAGAAGCACCACAAGCACATGGAGCAGCTCGCTCAGCTCACCGCCGCCGCGGGGCGTACGCCGTGCACGAAGCACAAGGCCAAGAAAGACCCCGAGCACGCCCGCTCGCACAGGATCAAGGAGGAGATCGCCGCCACCATCGCCGCCGGCAGCGCGGGCTTCGCCATCCACGAGCACCACAAGAAGAAAGAGGCCAAGAAGCACCGCCGCCACGGGGACCATTAGCTGCCTTGCCTACATATCCACCATAGATGATACTATATATCTATAGTTGATATATTATCCATTCATTTGTGTGTAGCGTGTCCTACATATTCATTTCTAGATTGTATATATATACTCCAGTATATATACTGTATCGTGATATAATATAATACTCTGTTTTCATTAATTCATTTTGTTTTCGTGAGCCTTCACTCTTTCTCATTGGTAATTGCAAAAAAATAAAAATTATAGTAGATCACTTGAAGTTTGACATTTCTCCTCCTCAACTAGAAATCATCTTCTCAGAGTAAATTAACGCGGAAAAAAATATCAGAATATGGGCCAAGCAAGATTCAATGATTCATGATGTTCCTCCACCTGGGCCTGCTAAAAGAAAGCAGCAGGTCCTCCCAACAAAAATTTAGGCTCTGTTGGGTGAGAGTGCTAAAATTTTGACGTATAGAAAAGCGTGTAAAGTGAAAAAATGGACACTGCTTAAGTGAGAATTTAGGTGAAATTTCAGCAAACTAAACAGGGCCTGCACCTGATCTGATACAAATTGTCTATCCAAATTGCGATTCAGTCAAAGTGTTGATAGCAGCAGAAACAAACAGAGGAAAGACAGGTGCAGAAACAGAGGCAGGCGCCATATCCCTATCCCCAAAACAAAGATGATGACGTAACGGTAACAGCACGCCGCTCCCGTATGTAGGAAGACGTTGTAATTAGCATCTCATTACCCTGCCGCAATCCAATCAGCACGTCTTTACAAGCGTAATTCTTTTTTTGCTTTGCTTTCTTCACGAATGGCGTGCACGGTCAAAGAGCTAACGCATGCAGCTTCCGAAAAAAAAAGAGCAAAGCAAACATCAGCAGGTTACTGTTTATTTCAGGATAGCATATATAGGAACTGTATCTATTCCAATGTGTTTCTTTCTTGCTTGAATTTGATTTGTTGTGTAAAGATTCGGGAAATCTGTAGCAACAGGCATACAATCATTTTAGGATGGGTTTTAGGATGTGTTGAAACATCATGTGTGGCATGCATGGCATCCTATGCAGAAAGTCGTGCAGATAAACTCTGTGTTTTTGTTGTAGT